>QYTT01085346.1:0-38901 GCA_006980735.1 Dasypogon diadema | reverse complement strand
AGTAGCATTTTAACATGGCTATTACATAAATTTTGTTTTGGTTATTGAACCTGGTTTTCGTTATTTTTATCTCTCGTTTGGTATGAGCAAAAAGTATAGAAGAAATTAGTCAATACGTTGGAGTGAAATATTTTCTGGAAAAGGATAATTTCTTAGGGTTATTTTGCAATGCTTAAAAGATGTTATTAACTTTTATTGCGGGACAATAAAATTTGCAATATAATTTATATTTAATGCATTTTTTATCTTCGTTTTTTAATTGCGAATTAGTAATTCTCCAGTAGAGGGAAAACGATATTATGTTGTGTTTTTTGAATTTATATAGCTTTCTTTGAATAAGTTTTCCACTCAGTGAAGAAATTTAAAAATTAATGTAACGTTTGATGTAAGATTGTTGCAAATTGCCAAAGCTATGTACATATAATAATGATATTTTCGTTTTCTCGGTACACTTATGCCCTTCTATTGGTGGCTGAGTTGATAATGCGGCGGCTTAACCCTTATGAAATCTCGGGTTAGAATCTCAACGGCGGGCGTGTACCAAAACCAGTGGCCGTGATAAAAGACTAATCTTTAGTAGCCATTGAGAAATATAGCAATCACTTCTCTGAAGTCACGTTTGGACTTCAAGTATCCAAAAATACCCTTTAAGAAGACTTTGAAATTTTAATTTGCTACTTACTATCCTCATTAAATGGGTCTCTAAGCCGGTAAGGAAGAAGATAAGTACCTGAGTTTAAGGCAAGTTTTCACAGTAGGCTACTGGAGGAGTACCGAGTTGTAATTAGGTTTGAAAGCGCGGCTTCTAACGAAGCAACAAAAGGGAAAGTTCTATTTAGCACCTTATGTTTGTATGTATCACCATTTCGGATTTCTAAGCATAGCTAATTTCATAAAGTATGATAGACTTAAACCGATTAATCACATATCCAGGCTGAACAACCACACGATACTTAGGACTTTCTTGTGGGAATATATAGAATGAAATACAATTTTCATTTTATAATTTGATAACCCCCATTTGAAAGCTCTCTCGGGGCAAATGCATTTTAACATGTAATTCTCTCACAAAAGCTTTTGTATTGATTTTGGCAGTCAACGTATTAACTAGTTATATTTTCATGTATAGCTTTGAAACTTTTTCTATTCAAAATTGCTAGGAGTTGCACAAAACTTTGAGTCAAATTGAAGTTGGGTAGTTCAAAACATTGAATAATTCTGTTTATTATTGCAAATTTAGAGGTTATGCTACTTTACATAACTATTTCTGTCACTACTTATATAATTTGCTTCATCAATCTGCTGTCATTTCTTTTTAACCTAATTTATTATTATTATTATAAAGTAGCGGTTGGCTCAGTCGATTGGGGATTAGTATCTTAATTTCGGCGTCGTGGGTTCGAGCCCTACGTTGAGTGACTTCTTTTTTCCTTCTCCTATTGCAAGTTATTATTATTAGTATAATTTATTTATGTGTGGCTCTTTAAAAAAATTTAATTTAATAATTTCTGAAGCGAAACTTCTATAGTGACAGTAAAAAGTCAGAGAAATTTTGAGACGAAGCTCGGAGTGAAACGCTAAGATAATAATCAATCGACAACAATTTTCTTTTCAAATAAATAGTCTCTCTTTTGGCCCTACCTATTCCAACAGTACTAAAATTAGGCTCCCACACCAGCATGCAAGACTGTAGTAAGGTTAATCCAAGAAAAATAAAAAATTAGTGTATATTTTGTTGGAGAATATCTTAAAAAATTATCAGAATAGACGCAACTTCAGTATAATCAGATAAGAATATATATCAGAGATTTTCAAGTTAAAACACATGCGATTTCCTTAGTTAGTTCTTAACCAGTTGACATGCCAGAGAGGGCGAGCTCTCATATTTTGCGACTATTAATCCAAAAGGAGAGTTTACCCAGGTATTTTGAAGAACTAATATTAGAATTCAATAGTTGGTGAAAGAAAACTATGTCAGCAATCCTACAACACTCCAAGAAAACCAAATTGAATTGAGCCGTTCGTGATAAAGTGAAAGGACCACAGGATTTTTCCAAGGCAGGTCTTTGAGCGCTGAACTGACTCCATACAGTCAATTTGAACAGCCTAGCATTCTACACTTGAGATTGTATCTCAAGTAGTGGTTTGACAAACATGTTGTACAAAGTTAAGGTAACTTGAAGACTGGAGAATTTCCAGGTCAGGGCTAAATAGGTTCGCTGCCAGATTTTTTTCATGAGAAAGATATATGCAAAAATATATTTAGCAAGAGAGAGCTTAAAAGCTTCACGCATATGTGCGAAACTTTCAGCGAACTTATTAATGGATCCAAGCATGGAGTTATTTTGGTAACAGCATAATATTGAGAAATAAGATCTAATTTGGATCATAATAATTTTTAAATTGTTATAAACTGCTTAAAAAAAATTGATGTGAAGTAGTAAAAATGCAAAAAGTGTATGGGTAAGGCACACATCATTTCTTTTTTATTTTGGAAATTCATGAGACTATTCGAAATTTGTAAGATAAACTGTTGCTGTTATGAAAAAATTAATACTTTTTAGTAAATAATCTCGTCCTCTACAATTTAAAAGGGAGTAATATGAAAAAATAATCCAATTATTTTTTCCGTCATGCTCGACGGAGGGCTATATTTATATTTTCTTAGATCTTTCGGGTATTATATAAATACCTACTCCTCAAAAAGCCAAAATAGCTTTCATCCTATTGTTTGAGAGAGCGGTTTCAATCGAATGATTTTTGAGTAGCATTTCTTTTGCCTAGCTAAAAGCTCTTCCATCACCTCAGGAGCTCCAGATTCTACCTTCGAATTTCTTCAGCTATAGAGAAACAGCACACTTCTATAATTATCTCATTCTCAGCTTGTTTTCGTTTCAACTTTTTCATAAATTCCTTTTCTTCTGGTTATTGTTCCCATCAAGAAATAGCCATCCCTTTTGAATTTGGTAAAGTTTTGTAATGATAATTTCAAAATAATAAATAAGATATTTCACTTATTTATCTTTAACGGCAGGCAAACGAACAGAAGTGACTGAAATTCGACGTTCTTTTACAGATCTGGAGATTCTAAATTGGCTAGTTGACCTAGTTGTGCGGCGTACATTAAGCTTACTTTAAGAAAAAAAGGCAAAAGAGGAACATAATTTTAAATTCAATAAAATTGTAGATTTAACAAGGAATAAAAATTCCCTTCAATTCCATAGAAAGATTTAAGCCAATTGCCCTTTTCAAACCAAACCAAACAAACAGAGTCGACAAACTTCAAAGATTTTCTCACCCGAAAGTTTTCTTTTCCCACTGTTTTGAAGTTTTTCAAGATGAGTGAACACATTTTCGTTTTTCTTCACAAGGAGAAGAAATGTGGCCACATTCCTGAAATTCAATAAAAATTGAACATATACCTTACCAAGACTTTAGGTATAATACAATCCAAGATGATTGCTTTTACGCTCTGTATTCGATCATCCATGCCATTAATTTTCATTTTGTTCACGAATATAAAGTGGCAATTTAAATTAATTGCGAACTAAATAACGTAATCCTTGTTTATTTTAGGAAATTGCCAATAACGTTTGCGATTTTATCAGTATGAATTAGTACCTTCATTTGCTTTCGAGGGAATAATCACTTTACAAAGATTATCTCATGAGCTCCAGTGGAAGAAAGATTATTTTCTTGAGTTAAATTAATTCCCTTTTGCAACTAATTATTTCATTTTAAGAAGGTATAATAATAAGAGAAATTATCCACAAGTGGTGTTTAATTCATTCAACTTTTGTGTTAGCTCTTGAGAGTTAAGAACAATTGCATGTAACGAATAATATTGTTTTTGACTTCCTTTTTGATTCGGTGAGAAGAAAACTCTCGAGGGGGTGAAACTGAAAAAAATATGATATTAAGGATGGTAAACTGAGCAAAAGGGAGCCGTCACAGATCTACTGATATGACGCATACTACGTTGCATTGTGCAAATATAAAAGTAAGACCAGTCCGCGTCAAAGGAGCCCAATCTGATGAAAAGGTTATTGAATTGCGCAAAACGGAGCCTTTCATTATTCGATGCGAAAATATTGCTGCCGGAAGTGCAATAACACTGGTCCGTATGTACTACCAAAGTAATCACTAAGCCGAGTGGAAAAAGAAACCACTTTCTAGAAATCTATGGGGCTTTGACAAATTCTGAGTTTCCATGGCCCAGAACCGCCAAGTGGGGTATAGAAGTTCCATCGGTATTATGTTTGGGGAATACTCAGTCCAGTCGCAAAATTACAGCTAATAGCTGCTGGTAGGAGTTGAAACAACCACCACAATAGCCTCCAAAGGTTGCCACCAAGGAGTCAATCCGGAAAAAACGTTACTAGTTACCTTCACGAAAAGGAGAAAATTCAACTTGGAAATATCCTATCTTAAAGGGAACAACTATGATATAAGATTCTCAAAAGAAGTCAAATAGCCTGTCTTTACGCTTGATCAAAGACATACCTGGAATTCTCATTTAAAAAATTTACAAAAACCTACAGCGTTCTTATTGATGTAAAAATAAGTCATTTGGTACGACCTGGGAGATTAAGCCGGAGATGATATTATGGTCATACTTGCGTATTATGAGCCCCTAGAATAAAAACGTACACGAAAATTCTAAAGACTTGCTTGGCTAGGGATTATGGGTGCCTATGTAGAGAGCCAAGTACAGAAAGGTTTTAATTGGTGAGAAGCAAGGGTATTGAAGAAATACTGGTATAAACATCCAGGCCTAAGACTGGTAAAAAGGGCAACGTACCTCTTTACAAGTTTGAGTTGAAGACTATCACATGATTTCCTCACAGAACATTGTGCATTAAACAATCATTTGGGGAAAATTGGTTTTGTTGAGAACGATGAATACAGATTCCGAGTGAGAAACATTAAAACAGCGGATCATGTGCTCTGTGAATGCTATCTTATAGAAATTAAGATTAAGCCACTTCTGGAAGGCGTATTCCATTTCTTGAGGTCGAAGTAGGACAGGGACCTGCAGGTTTAACGATCGAAAATACAAAAAAATAATAAGCCGAAGATCACTCTTATATTTTGAAAACGATTTTGTAGTCGATATTGGAAGCAAATAACCACCCACCCATATATGCTAAAGTTCCCAATTTTCTTAATTTTTTGAATGTAAACAAAAAATAATGTAACCTTTTGATTGCCATCAACCTATTCAAAACTGTTGTAGTTCAAAATTACAAGTTTTTTTTTGCAACTAAAGCAATAAATCCACATTTTTTATTATAGTCAAAAAAACCATAGATATTTTGTTTTTCAGTTGTTCCTCAATAATCAGATACTACACACCTATAGTTTTCTAGAAATTATAATATTTGAATCAATAATTTATGAAACGAATTCACATTCAAGATTGGCTAAAATCTCTTGAGCACTAATTCCAGCAGTCATTTTCTCATACCCATAATTCCGACTCTAATCCCAAATGAACCAACTACTTTACTTGATTGCTTTGTGGCTCACGCAAAGTGCCTGTGTTCTAACTGGGCACAGAATAATAATCCAGGAAGGAAAAATCACAGTAAGTGTAAAGCTTATTATTATTTGGAGAGTGAGTCATGAGATTCCTATTTCGGGCGACAAGAGTTAAATTCTTACTAAAAGAATATGCTCAGGAACATGAATTTTTTTACTATTGCAGCACAGAAATTTCTTAAGGTGATATTTTAAAAGAATCGTTATTTTAACTACCTGTGGTGTTAGTAGAAGCCATTTATACAAAATGTTTTAAAGAATTCTTTTCCGACTCGATTTTATAGTCATACTCATGGTTCCTATAACCGTGTAAATCAACTATATTAGAATAAAGTGGCAGAAATGATTGTATCAATTTCTTTGAAGAAATAAATAGTTTATTTCATGTCCATAAATTTTTCCTGTATGAAAAAAAATATTATTTTGTAAAATGGGAATTTATTCTGTAGCGAATTTAATCAATTCGGTTGAAAAGTTAAAATTTCTGATATTACTGACATGTCCCACCATAAGTGAAAAAGAAAATAGTGAAGATTTTGTTTATACAGAGTGTCGTAGTTAAAGTGACTAAGCGGGCGTCCAGAAATAGATCTCCATGAGACAAGCAAAACATTGTACTATGTTTGTGTTATGTCGTAGAAAACAGTAATGGATTTTAAACTATAGTTTTTACTCATTACCCTGTTCCTCTTCCGTTAAGGGCTGCGAATTTTTAAATTCAAAATTTTGGAGCGTAGCTTGAAATCTCACCCAGTAGTCTGGTTATTCTGGTGTTGGAATGAAAAATTCATAACATCCTTTAAAAAGAGATACTTTAGAGGAATTATCAGGATTTCAGAATGTAAACTTTTAACTATTATTATTAATGTTAGATATTTAGAAATATATTTCGAATCCACGCAGATGAAGTCGGGGGCAATAGCTAGTATTCTATAAATTAAGAAAAATGGAGCCAAAAATATTTCTTCATATAGAAAAAACAAATATTCAAGGAGTATCAATGCAAAGGACTGTATATATATATAATTTAGTCAAATCACTAATCTTATCAAACAAGGCTCTTTGAAAAGTAACTCTCTTCATTATATGAAAGAAGTACCCTTATTAAATGCAGTACCATCGGAATGAAACAGCCCACTCATTTGTTCATAAATAAATAAAAATTCTCTGGAATTTATCAATTCGCTTATAGGTATTACGGAAATGATGGCATGCAAAAAGACGTCTCATCCTTTCAGCTCCTTCGCAGTTAAAAGGTTTCAATTGAATTTTGTCAGAACTTGGAAGGGGACAAATTACGACAGCAACTGACTCGAGCAAAAAACACTCAAGTCAACGTCGAAATTCAATCAGCTTCTGATTGAACATCTATCTTTCACGAAATTGAAATATTGATATGATTATATAGAATGTTATTTCTTCCCAAGGGCAATGAGGAAGTGCTGGCAATTTTATCCTTATTGAAGTCGATTTCAACCGAATTTCAATAAGACTAATACAATACATACAAGAGGAAAGTTGAAAGCTTTTTCCACGAGTACAAAAAGAATAATTCAAAATTCATGCACAGACTAAGTTTTCTAGATATTGAGAGAATCCCGCATTGTATTGTAAAAACTTTTTGCTCAATCCTTTCTTGGACGCCACTAATTTATTATCTTAGTTAATTATAAGGATGAAAGATAATCTCATAAATAAAAGAAGAGGGCTACTTTCTCAAATCTTTCTAGAGACTACCTGCAGGTAATTTTAGATAAGATCTAAAGTGGAGAGCATTTTGCGCTGAAAGCATTTAAGTAATTAATGTTTTGCATAATTTTCTTCTTTGCCCTCATAAATTGTAACTGTCGTAAATCAATTTAATTTGCTAAAATATAATCTAACATTAGTAGACCATTTATATGCAAAAATAATAATCAAATGTCCTCGTAGCTTCATTTTGAGGATAAGCGAATTTATCGATGTGTTTACGTTCTGTCTTTGTTTATTTAATCAAATTTATAGCAGCATTCATTTGATTGTTTCCCATTAAAAAGTTTCGATTTACACCAACAAGCAAGATAAGTTGACTAATTCATGAAAATTACTTTGAAGAGAGTTGTATATTACTTTATGTTCTTCTAAGCAATTTCATAATTTAGTGGACTATTTCATAAATCAGTGTAAAGTGAAAAAGTATGATAATATAATAAAAACCACAAATAGGGCGCATTCTTTTCTGATTTATTTCTAAGAATGAGTTTTGTTAACTTGGTTGGAAAACGTTTTTCAATTATACCTACATATCTACCGGAAATGATATATGTCTTCGAATTACCCAACTAAAAATAGGGCGTGCATTATTTCACAGATTTTGTTAATCTTAGCTTTGGTGGATTTTTTTCCTTCCACATATTTTAGAACAGAAATATTCAGAGACTTGCAAATACGTCCGCATGAATATAGTTACACGCTTTCACGTAACTATTCTCGTTGTGTTTTAAAAATTGCATGCAAAACAAATTTTTTTTACTAGCCGACTGAAAAATAGAAAAATAATTTCCTACTTTTAGAAAACATAAGAGATCTTAACAATCTAAAGTAGTTATAAAACAATAGAAAATTGCCGATTTAGAAAAGTATTTGTGGCTCAAATGAAACATAAAAACTAAAAAGGCCTCAAATACTTTTATTTTCCTACTAAAAAAATTTTGTGATACGATGAAACATGTGGGTGGTGGGATTTTATGTCAGCACTTGGGGTGGAGGACTACAATGAATCAGTGTAGTTATTTAAAAATTTAGAAAAATAATCAAGTCAGAGTGCTGAACAACTGAACGTAAGTAATGAGTACTACTTTCAACAGGATGATTATCCTAAGCACACAGCCCACAACGTGCAGATTTGGATCATTTATAATGTGCCACATATTTCTGGGAACCCTTCCCCATCTCATGACATCAACCTAATAACTTGGAGCAAGTTAATAAATAATTTTGGCTCCTGTAACACTGTTGTACATAAACTTTCGCATCAAAGATTTTAATTTGTTTTCCGAATTTTGATTTTTGTTTCCAAAATAATTTACTGAATTATAATTTATTTAGTTGTTTATGAGACTGTTACTTAAATAGTTGTACCGTAAAATAAATAATTACTTTATTCACTGCATATGGATGAGAAAATTAAATAAATGATACTTTTATATAAGCGTATGCTACTTTATGCACAACACTGCATATATGTTTTACAATTACAAAAACTATTTCAGAGATATATTAAATTCCTCAAAGTTAATGTCAGATTTGTAAACAGCAACCCCAAAAACATAGTTAACATTCCAATAACTTTTAGAAAACCTCCTCTGTCATATTGGATCTGCAATTTTGAATTTCGAATTGAAAATTCCATTCCGGACTCGAAATCAGCGACCTCGAAAACCTTACATAGACGTATTTTCATGATGATCGTGTTTTGATTGTGTTTTGATTAATTTTGTTATGGGGATCTGCATAGGATTGTGTCGCATTTTACAAGTTAATCTTGTAAACTACAGCTGGCGTATATTGCCTGTAAATCCAAATTGAAAAAAATGCATTTATGTTGAGGAAACAAAGAAAATAAATTATATCCAGACACATCAAAATAAACGTTGCAATTGTTTTGAAATTAAAATTTATGATGTCAATACGAACAAATTGCGGATATTCTCAGAACAAATTCCGGGTTGAGAATAATCGAAAAATCTAGGTTAAATATGAAATGCGGCGACACTAATCTATTTTATTACTTCAGCTATTTACTATAATTCACACAACAATTATTATTATCCCATATTTATGTCCGACATTAGTTAATTGACAGGTTTGATATCAATCAATCACATTGCCAGCATATTAATTAAGCACTACCTCCTAGAGAACAGCAGTCAGTCTCGCATAGATAGAACAGCAGCCCGCAGAGTCTTGGTAACCGCGACTTGACGGTTATGATATATGCGTTCTCGCTTGGTTTTGTTAAGATCAAACGACTTTTTCTCGAAAATTAATTACACCTCATAAAAGGTAACGCCTTACGACATGTCAAAAGAAAACACAATACGGGTATGCAAATTCTATTGCTTTTGAAATTTGAATCTGTCTGAACCTCGAGATTAAGCTGATGAAGGGAGAAATGAATGGATGACCTGACATTTGCGCACCGTGAATGAAATCCTGCTTTAAATAACATTAATTCAACAAAATTCAGTCGATTAATTTGTCAGGGTAAATAGTCATCTCCTGCAGTTATCCAATAAATGGGGATGTTGTACTCTAATGAAGCTCATCGACTGCTGCTCTTGCACAAATTGTAATTCGTGACCCTCCTGTGTTCAGTATTATCTCTCTAACGACTGGACTGAGTCTACTAATGGCGCTTGACTTCATTGGAATATCCCAAAATTTGCATGTTTCATTGAAATATATGAACGTCCATCGTCCGTGAGAAGGAAAATGGAGCAGCAATTGCTTCCTATATCACAAATCAAAAGTGAATTGTAATAGTGCTAGAATTTAGAGCAGTGGTTTAGTGGTACAAATTTATGGAACCGTACGAGTCTTCTGTAAAAGATATTTAGCTGTACCGTCATGGATTTATCTGCTTAGCTTAACTACATTCACTGATGTGTTAATAGATTGGAACTTTTTTAGTTTTATAACTTTAATCGTCACAGCACCAGAAAATTTGAATATTAAATTGAAATTTTCTTAACCTTCTTCTAAATTCGAGAAGAAAAGTTTTGAATACTTCTTTACCGACATAAATTACAATAAAACAATTTGTAACCGAAAAAGATCATTTTATTTCGAAAAAGAAATAACTGCCGTACTCTATTTAAGACGTAGCAGATTGGACAGATTTAGTTGAGATTTATTTTTTTGTGTGATGGTCAACAATACGCTTTATGTGGACATCAATACTCCATTTCTTGTATATTGTAGTTGCTCCTTTGTGACAAAAAGCACATCTAATTTGCTTCGATTCAGACAGTATTACCAATGAATAATTTCATCGAAGAATAACAGAAGTCGCTAGCATCGATGACATAGTAATGCAAATGGTAAGATAACAGAGACTATTGATGACAAGCTAATGCAGAAGTTATTGTACTAGAAAAATTTACGCTTACTGGTTTGTCGTGTTTGTTTCTTAAGTTTGAGCGAATGTTCTCATATGCTTATGAGAACAAAGAAACATAGTAGAACGGTAGTAAAAATTCAATAGTTAAATTAAACCTAATTTTTATCCTTACATTTCCATCAATGAAAGAATAATGTACCAAAGAGTAATTCATAAATTTCCAATGACATTCCTGTGTGAAAATTAATTGATGTTGGAAATGTATAGTAGTGTTTATATATTCATTACTTCATTAATGAAGTAATGAACATATTTCCTACTGGGATACAGTGCACCTTACGGGGCATCGAACTTGATAAAGTTGATAGGCGTCGGGATAGGTCTGCATTCTTGGTAATTGTATGTGCATTAATTTGGGTGACATTAAACCTAATACACTTTTGCTTACAATTAATATCTTAGCCGAAAGGCTTTTGTAATAAATGAACCAGAGTTGATCTGCACCAGTGAGAATTTCTGATTTCGCTAATAGGAAATCCTTAACAGTTCCGCAATTCAATTTCGTTTTGAAATGAAGGCAATGTGAAAACAGAGTTTTATTTTCTTAGAGGTATTCGGCTTTTGGGGCTTTAATTTTCTCTTCTTGTTTTTAGCAGAATTAGGTAGTGAACGTGTAGAACAATATATCCCCCATGACGAGGATTATAAATGGACTTTAATGTATATTTCGAAGAAAATAGTTATTTCCACACCTGCACCGAACAGACCCTCAAGCTTGTCTCTTGCTATATTTTTCTGAATTTTAAAGAAAATCTCATTTTTTAACTTGATATTCTAAAAAAATATCTGGCCCATATTCCTTTCGTGATAATATTTTATAGGAGTAACATTTTTCTGGCCAACGAAGCGAAGATACTCCCATTAGATCTTTGTAGATTTTCATCTGTAAAAAAATAAAAGTTAATACTGTTAAAAAATAATAGAATATATTAGTCTAGTCACTAATAGTTATACAAAAGTCGTTCTCAAAATCTTCTGTGGGTGGAGCTTTACTATCAGATCTTCTAAAACTTCTGAAGGTTCTTCGATCGCTCTTATCTTTTCAGACAGAATTTTATTGCTATTGATCTCTAGTTGGAGAAATCGTATTCCTCTACCTTTTTTAAGGATTGGCTTAACATAGTACGTTTTTATGACAATGAGAAAGTACTTTTAGAATATGATAAATAAAATATATTCCTCAGAGGTTTGGTCAGGAAGTAGATGCTTTCTTTTAGAAGCGGAAGAGATGCCATCAGGTCCGGTTGCCTTAGTCGGTATTTTATAGACCGCACGAAGGCGGAAATGAAGTAATATTAATGAACTATTACACGCTAAAGGAGCTTATAGAAATTTCATAGTAGAATCAATAAATCGAAAAGACGGCTTCAGACTTCTTTTTGTACCCAACACTCATTACAATAATTGCCATATTATCACTTTCTCAGATCTACTTAAACTGACAAAATCTTTCAGTCGGGAAAAGGGAAGGACGTAGCGCGATGAAATCACCCGCACCTTGCATACGCTATTGTGGTTGTGAAAATAACTATAATTGAATGGTACTGAGTATGTAAGTATCTTGAGAACTAATAGCATAATGTACACACTGTGGAAAAAAATATTTAAAAAACATGCGAGGTTTACAGTAACATTGAAAAAACTAAACAAACTAATCATTCACTTGCGGAAGAATAGAACTGCTGAACTAATGTTACAAAAGTACTGATGTCAACTGAACTATAATAATACATAAAATATGACTTCAATGAAACTTGAGGATATGTAGAATGAAATCATCCAAAAAGTATTTATTTTTAACTTTTTGCCAAATTTTATAACTTATGCCCGTTAAACATTCACAGGGTGTTCCAGTTAAAGTGACAGATCGGGGACCCCAATGGTAGGTTTTCATGTCGCAAACAAAAAGTTGTATGGTAGGAGGGGAGGGTGCATTCTTAGGGTTTTCGGTAAAGACCTTACATAATTTGGAATCCTCATAAGTTTTCCTTTAATTTGTATTAGGGCATGTATTCACCTTGTCCTTTTGGAAATTTTACTAGTTACTTTAAAAAAAGAGCAAGATAGAAAGGTCTTTAGGAGGGACCCCACTTTCAATACTTGCAGAGGTATCATTACAATACATTTTGGTACGATTGTTACCATTGGCTTACAACGGCCTTGCATTTATAAATTGGTCAAGGTGGAACTATCAGCTGAATACCAAGATTGATACCGGTCAGACGTGTAGGGATTTTGGAAACATGAAACCTGGAAGTACTCGTAAAGGTTAAAAAAATTTGGTCACCATCGATTAACCAAAAAGCAGCAAATGACGATATGTACTTAACATGGAGGGCACAAAGAGCAGTTATGGCGATTTTTAACTATTTGCGAAGTAGTTCGATTTAATAATTACTTCGTCTTAATTCTCCTCACCTCTTTTATTGGTCTGGGAATTTTCTTTGTTATTGTTCACAGATTTCATATTATGAAATTATGAAGTGCATGTTAATTACATTTTTTTGCCAAATTTTCGTATTTATGTGAAAATACACTGGACGCCCGATAGGTCACTTTAACTGGGATACCACTTTTATTCAGTGAGATTTCAGTTTTATCTTAATTTTTTGAAGTTTCCAGGATAGGAGCTAAAGGATTAATCAAACAAAAGGGATTTTAGAAACAGGACAAGTTACTTGCTCAGCTTTCGCGTGTGTTTTTCCAAATTGCTTCATTCATCGGATAAAGGTTATGTAATCTGTACCTTAATGGTTCATTTTGGGAAACTATTCCAACTTCAGAGAAATAGCCATCCTATTAATCGACCCATTAAGGTTCACAGTCATAAGAGTTGAATTTAATACCGATTCTGAGCTACTTAATCGCTGCAACACCAAAGGTTTTATGGGTTATCTAAATTTAAGGTTTTGCTTTTGAGTGAAAGACTGAATCTATAATGTCGGTTAAAGCTTCGAGATGAACTGAAACTTCTGTTTTCCAAAATTGGGTTAGCGTATCTTTAATTATTTTTGATATATGTGTATTGGCAAGTTATGATTAGGTGAAGCACCTTTAAGATACACCTGCTTTATGCCGTCGCTAACCAACTAACAGTACATAACAAAGTAAGCGAATAAATAGATAAATATAGCGATAATTAAAGCCTCATAGAAATATTTGTTTCTTTTACAAATCCAATTAGTCTCAAAGGCAATGGCGTCTGCTTTCATCCAATTTGGTATGATATAATTAGTCGACTACAATATGCCATAACAGAAATATTTTATATACATACATATATGTTTGTTCTTCCCTTTCATAAACTTCTTCTGCAATGGATCTTTTTCTTAAAATAGTGTTCAGCACGCCTTAGATTATGACTTTGGAAAATCGGACCTTATTAAATCGCTCAAGTAAATTAATGCAAGCATCTCAACTTCTATTATTAAGGAAATAAATTGAAGATAATTTTATCTGAATTATTATCGAATAATGTGGGCTCACAGAGAACACAAGAAAGGTATTCAACCCACCCACGTCAGGGAACTGCATCAAGATTTAGCTTCTCCTAGAAATAGACTCCATGACAGCATGCTCTGAACAGAGCATTCATAGTTAGGGTTCAGTGCATTTGCAATAAATGACAAAATTCCACGAAATACTTTCCTCTACTTTTTGCTATGTGGACCTCGGCTGCTCCAGCTAAGCAAATCAGAAATGCCAAACTGTAGTCACGGCTGAAAGAGCATAGATCGCATCACGTTCTATGCTAGCAACCTGTAGAAACCTGTGGATCTGAGCACCGTCTATCGCCGGAGCTGCTGCTGACGCTGAGCCCAACCAAACTTGGTCAAATTATGCTCGCCTGTTGAATAGCATAGTTGCCCCAGAGTAGTGAACTTCGGCGGTGTGGTGGAAGTACCGACCAACTCTAGAATTCAGATTCAGGTAAATCCCTGGACATTGCTCAGAATAATGTGCGAACCATGAAAATCTGATTTCGAGATGGATTAAGCCATTCCACAAATTTATTCCAGCAATTTCGTTTGCACAATTTATCGACGGGTGTGAAACCCTATCGAGTGCTGTACGGCTGTATGGCGCTCGTATGTATTTTAGCTATTGCTGGTCAATTAACCGCAGAAAACTTTTATGATTTTATGAAGCTCGCAATGCTCTATTCTGTCCGCGGAGACCGCTTTTAAAGCAATTTCCATATGAGATTATTTCAATGGATTCTGATTGCAGATACTTTGGTTCACTTCGAGTGACATAATTTAGTGATTTAATTTTGCTGCGGTTAGATCTTTTACTAAGGTTACTTGCAAGGGAGAGGAGAGTGCCATTAGTTGCATAATTTATTACTTGGATGTATGTAGTCTGGAATAAAGAAAGGAGGTTAAGTACTTAGTCTAAAACTTATTTAAAGATTTTCATCGATTTTGATAGAAAAGGGTAATTGCACCAATTGCAGATGTGTACAACAATCGCTCTTAAAATGAAAAAGTACACCAATTTAGAACATATTCTTTTTTTAAATGTACGATAAAAAGGTTTGAAAAAAGTAGAAAAAGTAGATAAATTTTCGACCGTTTCCTATTGTTATTCATGCACCGGTACACAAAACTGGTTGTTATTGAAAAGATGCCAATCTCTATTTTCAATGAAGTGTTGATATTTAGCAAGCCTGGGATCTCAATATCGGGGATGTGGATCCACATGTGGATCTGTATCTCGTCAGATGTGTAATCGGCAGATTTGAAATCTATTATGAAATGTTTGAGGGAGCTCATATATTTAACCTCCAGCCGCCTGAACTTCACTGGGGATCATTTTCATTGAAGCTCTTGTTTTCCTGGAAATTATATGAGGTGGTTGTTTTCACTGCAGATCATTGCTGTAGTTAGTGTAGTTTTAGTAATGCTGAAAAGTTCCATAATGTATAATTCTTTCGGCTGGCATGGAGGGGATATTTTTCCATAATGAAATTAGTCCTCCGAGCGAATTCGATTATGATTTTTTTTTTGTAATTATGTTAGAATCTTAGGTTGCAGGCTCCTTCCGAAAGCACATACTTTACCTATCGTCTTTGTAAAAATATCAACAAAGAGCAACCATGAAATTCCTTAAACTATATACATATTGTCAATTCTATGGATGGCAAAACTAGTGATCTGATCAATATCCTTTCCTACTTATGTGACACATATATACCACTGCGAAGATGTTATATTTCTTCACATATATGCCTCTGGTTATCTCGTGAGATCCACAAAGTCATGGTCGAGAGGAATTTTCTATTCAGGAGATGTAAGTTCACGCATAATATTGAAACACATAATCAATATAAAAAGGCTCATAATTTGAGCCACCTGGGCATTTGTGGCTTAGATGAAATCCTCTAAGCGTGTCTACTTCCCTAACCTCGCACTTAAGAATATGTGAAGTAACATTCACGCTTTGGGCATACATGCACGAGAATCATCAGCAATAAACCTCGATTCTAACATTTGGAAGAAATAGGTACCTACTTTACTATTCCAAAGTTAAAACGCATCCGACAGACGCTCCGCACGAAGATTTTCCAGATGTAGGTTTTACGTTTCGTTTCTGAATTGTTGGTCGCTTTTGATTCGGTCAGATCTGAAGCTGTTGGAGCTAATGAGTTATCTATCACCCTGTTTCCTCAAAATAATTGCACTGGTTATTTTGTGTGCATTGAATCATGTTCTCAATGATTGTTTTACAACGTCGACATTTCCAATGCAATAGAAATATGCTTTGGTATTTCCCATCTTTAAGAAGTCCATTGTGGCAGCGGTATTATATATTTTTTAGAGAAAGTTTTCGAGAAAATACTACATGTGCAGTCCTTAATCACATTACCGATAATTCACTGTAATCTCCCTGGTAGTCAGGTTTTCAATAATCTCACAGCTGTGCAACCTTGCTCTTAAAAATTACAAGTAACAATCAAAAAGCCATGAACAATAGATTTTGAAGTGTTTTGATATTGATTGATTTTAGCAGAGCATTCGATTCCGGCCAATTCTCATTTTCTTCGTCAGCAGATAGACTGATCGAAAGCTTCCTATATAAACTTTGATAATTTGCAAAAGTTAACAACTCATCAAACCTCGAATTCCTTTACCATGGTTTACTTCTTATAACTACTCACAAGGACTCCTGAGGATAACGAAATGACCGAGGATTAAAAGAGACCACTTGTGACTTTCCAACAATATTTTATTTGTCCCGGTCGGTTTTGTCTTTGGAAAGTTATTCAAGATCAAAATTGAAAAATGTGAAATGGCAAACAATCGACGATTTTGAAATCTGAAAAAATTCATCAGATTGCCATGAGGTTGAATAATTCAAAACTTCAAAATGTTAACTCGATATTTTCTACATTCTATTTTGACATTTCCTATGGTTCAAAATCATACCAATTTGATGAATTCTGCAGGCAGTTTAGGAGTCAATTAAATTGCCAACTATTGGCAGTTTAGGGGTCAATTAGTTTTAAAATTTTCAATGATTTGGATCAGATGAAAAAAAAACACAGCTAATAATAATAATAACCTATCTCTAAATAATTAACTAATGAAATTGCACTAAAATATCGATATAAAAGTATCTTAGAGAAAATTAAAATTAAATAACTCAAGTTTAAACTTTTTCTGCTATGTGTATCCCTAATTGTAGACGGAAATTGATTCCACGGTCTGATGAAAATTTACATTTGGAAACCTGGGTAGAAAATCTAGGCGCACTAATTTCGCCTAGAGCGCACAAAAACATACGAAATCTATACATGTAACAAACCGCAGAATTAAAGGCAACATTGAGCTTACTCATTGACGTAGAGAGTCCAACTTAGCTGCATAAATCTCGCACCCACATATTAATTAATAATAAAAATTGACAAAACAGTGACCCTAGAATACAGCCCTGTGAAACACCACAATTAGTTGGTAAAAAACAATGCCGAGTTCAAAAGCCGGACTGAAGAGAATTTAGAAGGTTATTGTCTTTCAAGTGATTGGAGATCTGCTTATGGAATAATCTCTCAAATACTTTGGAAAAAAGTGGTAAAGTGGTATATTAGGATGGAAGAAAAGTGATGATAACAAAATGTCATGCAAAGCAAAAAGCCTACTACTAAATTTTCATTTATGAAATTTAGCACTTCGTTCGTAGCCTGAAATTTGTACTGAAACTTCAAATCGAAAAGCATGCTTGTGGTTAGAGAGTTCATACGATAGTCTGCATTTCAACCGCAGTGCCAATTATGTATATATTTTTTTAAGGTATTATAAGGCTATGATGCACACAACACAGCTTAGACGGAAGGAAATTAGGAAATGGAGATTGGGAAGTTTTAACCTGATAAATGTTGCAAGTAAGAAAAATTAAGTGAATGTATATATATAGAAAAATTAAGTGAATGTATATATATAGAAATTAAGTGAATGTATATATATAGAAAGATTTCATAGCAAATTTTAATATGTACCCTTTATTTAAGCATACGTTTTTAAGGCGAATTATTAACAATAATGTATAATTGATATTTTCCATTTATTAATTTCTTACGTTCTGAACATTGTTCACTGCATTTAATTTTTCCAAAGCTTCTGCATGCGCCTGAAAGTGTTCCTCTTTAGCTAATTTTACTTCATCAGAATCTGGTATCTCCACTGATGACAGAAATCTGGGTAAATTGGTTGCTGCTACCCTGAAACCAGACTGATCTGATATATACTTTACGGTCTGTATCTTTCCATTGCTATCGATGTAGGAATATATGCCTTGAGTGACACCATTAACTGTTTTCAGCTCTTGTTTAGAGCTTTGTGGATTAGCGTAACCATAAAGATATTGACCAAATTCATCCTGTATGTGAAACTGTGTGAAAGTTGGACCATTAGGTGAAGTTGAAACAGCGTAGATAATTGGGTAGCTGAAAAAAGAAATTGGAAAAGAAATGATAACAGTCTTGTAACAAAACATTGTATTTCTTTGTTTTTATTGTCTTGATGGAAGCCGTAGAGAGTTCTTTGATATGCTTCTTTTCTTTGGGACTAATAGTGCTTTTAGCTTTCTCTTGAAAGTTTATACGTATGTGTAGGTATATTTATCGTGTTTTACAAAAGTATCGTATTCACAAATAAACTTACATACATATAGATACGTTTTATCTTTCTCCTCCCAGAAATGATGGTAATTCAGACTTGTTTTTATTGTTTAATTAAACTTGGAACTAAAATTTTTGTAAATATTAGGACTACTTCATAGTAATCCTGCGTATCTTGAAAACGTGCCTACTTCTTGTAGAAAACATCATTGTAAGAGATGTTTATCATGCTAATAACTTATAATGTTATTTTGTATTACCACACAATCCAAAACTCTAAGTTAATACCTGATATAATACTTATATCAGATTTACTTTACTGCAATAAATAAACAGAATACAGCACTACCTGCATGAGATATAATTTACTTTTAGAGTTTTACGTTTAAACCTGCGAAATACAATATAAGAAAATATACTCTGAATTAACATAGGAGATTGAGGGAAATTTTTCTTTAATAATTACTTTGTACTGCAGACCTAAAGTATCTATACTAGAATAAATCGTGACTATGAAGCGTGATTTCCGAATACTTAGTTAGTATAAAAATTTCATTCTGGCGGATTTATTTCAGAAATACGATAAGAAATAGGACGGGATTAAGAAGATCCGATTTTGAGTTACTCAAAGGTCTTTCAAGTGAATACTTTCTCTAGTAGAAATTTCGTAAGCCCTATATTATTTCAACAGGACGGTAGCAAAGAAATGTAATATTTACGTTGACCGCTGGGCTATAATTAGGCCGTAAGTCTTTAAGGAAGAACATTGATAGTAAAGCCATTCAAATGACTCAAAACAGATCGGTAGATTTAATTACCTGCATAATTTGGAGATAGGATTCCCGTCCTGACTGTGAGTTTGATAAGATTAATATTATTGTCGTAAGTATGAACACTGCCTTTTCAAAGCGTATTTTCAAAGTTTTAAGTTATGATGCATAACGAAAAATTCCAGATGCCAAAAATTTTACTCAGACATGCATCAGTAGCCTATCAATTATATGATGAAATGTTCCAAGGTAAAAAGACATTCAGTCGTTCTGATAACGCTACTACGAAAAGTTCTCTTATACATTTTCCAAGGATTTGACATTCTCACAAAAAGTCTGTGCGAGCATTAAGACAAATTGCATTGAAATTTAAATATTTTGGAAATAAATGAACTTCGACTTCCAAGTCAATGTAAAATCAATAAACTCATACCCTATTACTGCTCTCAATACCTTTCAGGAAGTGAATAAAAGTAAAATTTCCCTAAGGATGTTCATTTCACCAAATGCCAAAGTTGAAGATCTGTGAAGGGATTATAAAATGTTGGAAGCTGTTAAAAGTGATTCTTTGATCTAGAAATGCCCTGAAAGGATTCATAAATATTTAAGTGCACGCGCAACTTCTTTAAATTATGGAAATTTGTTAGATTCAGAGCAAACATTGGACAGGATATCTCAAAGAATCCATTGGCATTTTTTCTCATTTGAGATAGTCTGGCTCGTAAGCTTTGCAAAAGGCTTCACATTCATGCACCGCCGTTTCAGCCTATTCTTTGGAGAATTTGCATTGATCGTCCTCAACAAGGTCCTCGTACTCTCTTGCGAATAGGTGTTAAACCTTTTCGCCTCTCTTAGATCTGAATGATTATTCTAGTATTCTTCCTTGCCCCTCGCTTCCCAGCTATTATGTCCTTTCCATATTTGGCGCTTTGAATAAAGGTAACCCTGTTGCGTTGTATTAGTTGCTTAAGGGCATTCAGGCACATAAGTTTCGAATTAAAAAGCGTATGAGACGAGTTCTAACGTTTTCTGAAAGCTCTTTTACATGGATCACTGCTTGGTAAATAGTTAGAGCAATACCGAGAGATTTTGCTACGATTTGGACCATAAATCAGGGACCAGATTTCTTTCCTGCATCCTAGATCCATCTGTGTATTAGATAAGGGATTCTCTTTCGAACATCATTTGGGATCACCTTAAATTCCAGTCAAAGTTGTGCCAAAAAGGACACCGATTCATTCTCAAATTCTTTAAAAATTATTAATTTTCGACCCGTTCAATTCTTCATTAGGAGCTCCATTCTTTGCAGGCTGGTGCTCCACCACCACATTCAACTTTCTTTTTTTACTGCCTTTTAAAGCTAAGATCTTTAAGTAGGGTTGTTGTGTAAGTAGTTATTGTTGAAGTAGGTACACAATTTTCCTGGCTTTAATTTAACTGAGTCGTAGCTACATTTTCTCTTACAGTAGAATGCTCCAACCACCGAGCTGCTTCGAATTGGCGCTGAATCTTAATAGTTTAAACCCTGTTGAACGCCACCACGTTTCAATTTATTCTCAGAACAGTGCCTTTTAGGACGATAATTACATTACGGTAGCAGAGGAAAATATTTTTCGGTCCCTAGTTGAAATTCTTTTCACGCCTAGAGTAACAAAAAAAAATTTTTTATCGAACGACCTCCACACAACCCTAAAGGGATTAGGGGCTCCTTAAAACATTCCTTATAAATCAATCACTCGTTTCTGCACATAATGAGCCAATGAATAAAGCAATTCGTTATTTTACTATGGACGCAACAGCAGAGTCACGTAGAACTTTATCACTTTCAAGACATTTTAAATTACTTGACTTCATTTTCTCAAGTTTATGGCGGTGATATAACACCAGCTAGATGAAATTAATGCAGTAAAATGAAATAACACTTTAAAGGCACCGTAGAAGTGGGGAATAAACCCTAAATTGAAATCGTAAACTGTAGAAAACACTCACCTGGAAGTGCCATGATTTAATTCACTTGTTGTCAGTGGCATGTGAGAGGTGTCATCAGTCTTGGTATCGGTTTTATTATCTTCCTTACTGGGATCCTCTTTATGATCCGGGCGATGGTGCTTAGTTCCCAAAGAATATATAAGTGGAACAAGAAGAGGTGTTCCATACGAGTACGCGACGGCATATGCCGGTTGATATGTGTATGGAACACTTGCTCCGTATACAGCTCCAGCACTTGATACACTCAATGCCGTAAGGACCACCAGCAGATGAAAATACTTTTTAATCTAAACACAATATAACGTTTTACAGAATCTATACACTGGAGGACATTGCAAACTTACAGATGCCATTGTTAACAAAACTCACGACTTAACGGGTTGAAACAAAATAGTAAACTGATAATTGGAAGGAAGATTCTCATGCTTTTATACATATTAATGGAATGTCCAGGAATAATTTAGTCCTACTAGAAAAATCGTAACCAGTTTTTCATCGTCTACCAAAACGATGCCTACGGCTGTGATACGTTCCCTTTTGAGATGAATCAAGTTACATCCTCTTTTGTTTTTATTTGAGGATGACTACTGCACTCGATGTGTAGGCGGTTTCTTGTAGGGCGATCGGGTTCTACCTCAGGATTATAATAATGAATTGCTACTTAAGGCGGATGTCTTCAAGTGAAAAACTAACAAGAACAGAAAAGAAATTGCTTATTTTGCTTCGGTGTTAACTTGATCAGTTTAACTTGGTACAAATTACAGTAAACAGAATGTAAACAGCTTTGGTTTACAAGAAGGATATAAAAAATTTATGAATTGTGCAAATTTTGAAATTAAATGCCATAAAATTAAATTAATTCTTAAGAGATTTTCTTCTTCATAGCGGATAAACGATGTGGTGGTGCTTATTACAGAAAAGGGAATTTGAAAATCTTACATTCAGTTGTTGAGTTTTCAGCTAATTTCCAAAATAAAAAGGCATCTGATCAATCTAATTACAGATCAATAGTTATCACTTCCATTTTGTTCAAAACTTTCATGGCATTTATTTAGGTTCAACTAATGAGATATCTTTAACACGTAGACTGCCACAATTAACATAAAAGCTTTCGTGAGGGTATTACGTATTAAAATGCCTGTGCCGTGAGAGAGCTTTTAAATGTCACAGGTGGATGACACCGCGCTCAACATGTTAAAGAACCTAATTCGTGACCGCCAATATGACCTTTTTTGGTGGATGATCAGTGGGTGATTTTATAAATTTTCTAACTAATTAGTGACTTAACTCTCTTCAAAATTTTAGGGAATCTGATGTTGTTACGGAATGCAGTTGATACTATCTTGCTGTCTAATCGAGGATAATCTAAAAGAGGAACGGATACTGATAGCAATCCAGCTATCCAATCTCCCTGGTAAAACCCAGGATGTCCTTCCTCCGCCTATCGCCTGATTGGTGCAGCTCATCAAGAAAGTAGTGCTCCAGGTATGTAGGAACTGGTACGCCTTCAAGTGGCTTTGTCCCGTCCAAATGGAATCCAATAATCTTAATGATGATCAAGCAGTGGTCAGATACATCAGTCGAACGGAGGTGAATTGAGTCCTAGTGATGATATGGTAGGTTTCCCTGATTACTGGACACAGAGGCTGTGGATATCACCTGAAAGGATGGGGATCCTGGCGGATGGTACATGCAGACTGTGCCTGAAAGATACTGAGATTGCAGAACTTATTATAACCGGTTGCCTGGCTTTGAAGCTACTTCATGAGCATAATAAGACAGATAACCTATACAAATGCTCGGAATAACAAAAAACGTTAAGGTATGGAAATTGCTTAGAAGCCCTCCTACGCAGGCCAGGTAAAGCAAGTCTTGGCAGAGGAGTGGCAAAAGATATTTAATAAAAGGATACACAGATTACGAGTCATTTCGCCTGGACCGACAAATAATTTAAGTTGTATTTTGTAATTTATACTAAAAATGGCACAAGATTAATTTATTACGGATTCTATAAATATATTATCTAACATCATATCTAAATGAAACTTCCAAATTTGAAACTATGTATATGACTAAATTTTGCGACATGGAGCACTTTGGGTGGTAATAATTGATCATGATAGTCATTTTTAATCTTCCTTGTTTAAAAGGCTTTCTGATATCTTATGAAATCATGGAATACCAACTACGTATCACTGCCAATCAAATATGTAATGTGTACCAGATATGTTTTGCGTGTTTTACAGAGGGAGCAATCCTAATATCATTTTGGTTGTCTTTTGGGGTGAAGGTTGCGTAACCTATACTGAACATGGGTTTGTATACAAATCTAACTCCATATCGTAGAGAATTATAGTGGTTTTTAAAATAGCGCTTACCCATTCTGATGTTGCCCTTCGCTTAGGAGCTATAAATTTTTAAAAGCTTAGCATTTGTTTACCCTTTTTCAGATGATTACGTAAATTTATCGAAAAAGCTGTAATTAATATGCACTTTTCTTACATAATTTCGAATCTTTTAATTTGATATGCCCCCTATCTCTTATAGTTTTCGAAATAATCTGCTTGGAAGTCGAAATTGTTCTCCATCCTTTTCAATCAACCAACTAAATTCATTCAAAATTCATTCAAAAAGAAGCAAAGGATAGATTTATGTCTGTTGTATTTAGGACGAAATTCTTCTAAAAATTTCAATTTTCAAGCAATTTTGAATATTTTGGCTTGTCAGCTATCACTGAACCCCTAGTTTGGAAACTTGAACTGGGATGACATCCTCTATGTCTGATTATTTTTAGTCTGCCAGAAAACACAAATATAAGTAGTTTGTTAATATTCAACTGCTCTATAATTCTTTTAATTATTCTGTAAGGAATTAATACACTCTTGTAAAATTCAACCATCAGTGGATTCAAAGACTACCTTAAAAGTCGGTTAATTCCACCTGCTGTTCAGATAAATAATGCAAATCCTTTTAATCTTCTGTTCTCCAGCATCTGTTCTGGAACCCCTCTAAGGAACTGGTTTTTGGCTGGCCAAGTTCTTTGCATTGTTCTAATCCCACTCACCTAAATTCTTCTTGGTTGAGAGATCAGGCATAATAATGTAAAACAAATCTGAAAAGCTCCAGAAATCTGATGAATTCCAACTAAGTAGGGAGACATTTTTACACGATAGATACACAAAGTTGCTCCAATTTTTCCCTACATTAAACAAAATTCCGGAGGCAATGATGAATAAAGAACAATGCACAGAGGCGCTAATATACCAATTCAGATTCACAAGAGGTTGGCAGGAAGTACATTCTGGCATCCAATTACTTTTATTTCAAAGGAGAGGACAGTTGGATGGATAGTCGTACAAATATGGACGGTCAAGAAACCGTGAAATGGAAGGATAGTGGTCCCTATAGGAGAGACTTTCAGAGATTGAATAATTCAACTTAAAATCTTGTAAATATGGAGGAGGTGTGCATGCCTTGACTTACATGAATTGCTTACTTTTAATTTAGATATGAATTGAAATTAAATTATAAAATTATATAAAATCTCTATGTCAACCTGGCAAAGGAACTATATTTACTTTATAAACAATATTAATATATTTTACAAATTATTTCCAAACATTTTCTATATGTTGCTTATGATGCTTATTAAAAAAGCTAGCATAATTTACTTCATATAATTGAAAATGGAAATCTATTGATTTAATTCAACATTTTGATGAAGTAGTAAGATTTTGTTCAAAAATTATATAAAAAGTAATTGAAATATGTACCTACAATGAAGGATGTAAAAATTTCGAAAATTAAATTTTACACCAAGCATAAACCTCAATTTTTAATAACAACCAAATATTTTCCCTAACGGTGGAATGTTTATTAATAAATTTACTAATAGATGGTTGAAAGTATATCATGTAGGCAAATATTTACATTGTACATTGAAACATAGTTTCGGGTCTTTGCAATCTACATATCAATCTGCAAAGGATCAAGTATGAACTCCATAAATC
This sequence comes from Dasypogon diadema, assembly GCA_006980735.1. Taxonomy (NCBI): domain Eukaryota; kingdom Metazoa; phylum Arthropoda; class Insecta; order Diptera; family Asilidae; genus Dasypogon; species Dasypogon diadema. The sequence continues at coordinate 13,311 of QYTT01085346.1, read as the reverse complement.
ACATCAAAATTGTCAGCGTGATTTCACTTAAGGTCTGGCACTTACGAAAAAGGACGCTATCATCTAACTAGATATTTAGAACTGCGACATTATAGCCCATGAAGAACACCGGACATTTAAATATCGGAGGGGTGCCATTGGTATTGTTAATCAAATGATCTGGAAAAAATTTCCTTCCAACCAGACAAGTTCAAGGAAGCTAGATTCATTATAATTTCTTGGATGCTACATGTGCGAAAATTCCCTACACAAAGTAGAGATACAAGAACGCGCTAGTAAGCTGCTACATATAATTTTTTAATTATTATATGTAATACGGGGTCAGAACATTTTCTTAAACCGGTCCACTATCGTAGTCTAAAATATAATTCATTTTTTTGCCTATAATTCAAAAAAGCCAATGAAATGAATTGAGGGGTTCAGTGGAAAAATGGTCTAATCTAGGCTAATGGATCTATTGCCAAAGCTCAAGTTATAATCCTATGATACATAACTTAGGCGGAGGGAAATTAGGGAAGAGAAGTTTGAGAAATTTTAACCTGACAAATGTTGCAAATAAGTCGCAAGTTTCGGACAAGCATGATTAAAATATTTGAGATTCTTCTCACCTTTGGGTTTGTTTTTATGGCCAATATAGGCTTTTCCAGTATTTTTTAATTTCTTCTCTACTGTTTTTTTTGTAATATTTTGGCTTTCCCATCCTTCTCTTTCCTTTTCTGTCAACAAAATATCCTTCTCTATGCTTTGTTTTTCTAATTTCTTCGGTATTAATGCTAATTTCATCAGGCTCATTTTCTGCATCCTCACTGCTACTACTAGTACTTCCATCGGGCACATAACTAAGGAACGACGGAAAAATTAAACTTAATTTAATGGTAAACGAAATGATTTTCTTCATTTTGCAGAATAAGGCTCCTCCGGTTAACGCATTTTATCTGAAGCCTCCTCTACATGACCAGGTTCAAATAGTTAGAAATGATCTAAATGCCGTCCATTACGTGAATGCAAGGATAACTTGTACCACTTTTCCCCAATAATAAAGTAATATTGCTGTAGAACTTCAAAAATTTTAAGTTAGACTTTCTTTAACTTTCCCGTTGTTTTCTACGAGTAAATATGAATTTTATTAGCCAATTTCCGGATTTATCTCACTTTCTTTTTTAATTTCGCTGAGACCATTTTTCCAATGAAACCCTCAATTAAATTGTCACTCTCAGCAAGAAAATACAAATCGAGAGACACCACTTTCTTGATAAACCGCACAAAGCTGGCGAAAGATGGTGGGAACAAGGTTTCATCGAATGCACAAGGTGGTTGGACCGCTGACAGCACCTGATCCCATTTCTGGATCTTCTCCTTCCTCAGGTGGACAAACAAAGGGTCTAGTAATTAAGTAATTACCCATGTTCCAGAGATGTTTCCATTTAAACACCATAGAAAAAAACTTTACTTTATATGTAGATAATGTACGTACATAATGTAATGTATAATGGAATGAAGTACAAACAGGAATGCCAGATTTCAAGATTTATCTTGAAATCTAAAATTTACTTCTATTCAAGATTTCAAGATTTTCCATCCAAATTTCAAGATTTTTATTTAGAGCTAAATTTTTCAAATACTCTTGATATTTCAGCGAAAATATATTTCAAATAAATACTTAAAAAAACTGAACAGAAAATGGAAGTACTTGGTGGGCGTAAACATTTTGTATTAAATTTTGAAGTGAAATTCGCTTAGAAAACACTTGAGAAATGTTCACATGTATAGGAAAAGTCTTTCTTCAGATTACATTCAGAACATAAAAATAAGGTCTTCATTGTATTAGATAATTTTATGATTAGAGATAGCACGCCCCTTAACTTTGTTAATGCTAATGATTCATCTAAATTCATAGTTTAAATTGGGTTGTTGTAGAGCCTTTAAATTTTCCTTAATCCTAGATCAATAAACTATTTTCAGTCGACTACTCCAATATAAATTATATTTATCGAATAATATGATATAAGGTGTTTTCTACGACGCAGTACTGCCCGACTTTACTACTTTAAGAAGTCGAAACTTTCTAAAAAATCTCATTACAACTGTGGCAGGAGACTGAGGAGATGAAAATTTGGAAATTGTAAACTATCTGGGAATATACTAACTATACGTGTAGTTTTTGCTAAAATTGTACAGCCCTGAGTTTCAGAAGACACACATATTCTTAATAGAAAAGTAGCAAAACACCACAGTAGATTTCTTACTGTAATAATAATAAAAAGATTCAAAATAATTAAGAAACATTATTTAAAATCATATCTATCTTTAACTCCAGACCAATGATGCGATTATGATTATAATACTTTTTTCCTGGTCAGACCTCAATTTCAAAACAAAAAGAATAAAAAATATCCCTACTTTGCAAGTATTTATGAATTAATAGGGCTTCCTGAAGACATAAAAATTTTGGAATATTTTTAAATATTTTATTAAGTTCAGATCTCAAAAGTTACCAGTTCAAAAATCTCTTTTAGCCAGGGTCTGCTTAGTTCCTCCAACAGTTCTGAAACAAAGTTGCAAATGTTTGCTTAAACTTAAAACACTCTACTTCTAGGGCAAAGCTGACCAACACACGGTCAGCGTGCTTTAACCTAAAATTGTAGCAAATTTCCAGATACGGCCTTCGAACTATGATATTTTTTTTTATCCAGTTGGACAGCCCTAACCTAAGGCTCTAGAAATGAAAAATATGCCCTTATCACCTCACCAAATTATTTTTTTCTTACTAAATCTAAACACAAATATTTCAAGAAGGATTAATTATTTTATTGCTTTTGGAAGGACAAAACTGAAAAAAGAAATTGAAAAAAAATTTATATTTACATCACGATAAGAATGCAATGCACTATGATAAAAGGTAAATTGATCTAAAATGAGAAGAGTTAAATTCAAAGAGCTTTTCAGGCTTCCTGAGATGGCAAGAGGTGAGGAATAGAGAAATGATCAAGTAAAGATCGACTTCCATACAGAAAATCAGTCAAAAAGCTCTTTCTTTGGATGCGCTAAACCTAATACCCCTTGCAATCGTAGCGAGCTTTGAAAAACCGAATGTCCTGAACTTCCACCTATGTGCAAGAGAGGAGCGATGATTTGCGAAAAAATAATTTTTAAGTCTTGGTTGATGGTATCTTTCTGGATTAGTTCCAGTTAGGCAATTATACAAGAGTAGAAAATGTTTTCAAAAACGCAACTCCTAGGGTCATTGCAGACGCTTTGGAAACGATAAAAAAAGTTTATGCAATCTTAGTTTAAGGGACTTTGCTAAAGAACAACTTCGGAGCACTAGACTCACGAAAGCGGTAAATCGGAACTCACCTCAGGCAGGAGTTTCTCCGGCTCTCCTGTTAGTGTTGCGAATTATTAGCGAATTCTTAGGTCTTAAGAAATTAAGCAAGAATCAAAGGGTTTAATATAAATCCACGTAAAACTGAAATATAACCCTTTGCAAAGAAGAACTAGGTTTCAGTTTTTAGGGTATCGAGTTAGAGCGCATGAAACTCAAGTATCACACTAAATACTTGGACCGGGGTTTGAAATTTTGCTTCTGCTTGGATATCTTGTTTCTCCTTGCGGAGTTTTACATTTTAGCTCCTTCTGGAGGAAAATCTCATGTAAATTGAAGTAAATGCCCCATACCAGAGGCCAAACTAAAATGGCACATGCCAGCAAAAAGTGAAAAGCCAATTGAATATTATTGACGTGCAAAGTCAAAGCTTTCTCAAAGAAAGCACGTCAGGAATATTCAATAGACTCATTGCTCCGTTTTCTAGTGGGATGTTGCAAAAAAAGTACAAAGCACTTTTAATAGCATCCTAAATTGTTAAATTTTATTAGTGTGTTATTCTTGTTGTAACGTGTGGCTCAGAATTCAATGAAAAAGCGGTACAGGTGAGTGATGGAAAGTCTTGTACCCCAGTAAGAAATGTGTTAATTACTTCATTAATGATGTAATAAACATATGTACAGTACTATCCATTTCTAACACCGATGAGCTTTAATACAGGGATGTCATTGGAAATTCGTGAAGTACTGTTTGGTACCTTCTGCGCTACCCTATAATTAACATTATTTCATACCTTACCCTTTGCATTACTATGCCATTGATGCTGAAACTATTCATTACTGTGTTCAACAATAACTCAATTTCCTACCGGGTTGTGGCGGGATCCAAGATAAATGTGATGGATGTAGGCAGGCAAAACATAAATATATATATATATATATATATATATATATATATATGATATATAATCTGTTAGAGGCTTATAACATTTTAATTTTAGAACACAACATAATTAATTCTTGAAGAAGGTTTGGCTTTATTACGTACTCGCCGAGCTTGATTTATATCAGCAACTCTTTGATAAATGCAACACACGGAAAGTAGGTACAAGTGTAAAGTACTCGTAATTATCGAGAGCAGTATGTAAGTCGTAAATTTATCTCCTCAATTTTTATATCCACCTCAGTGGGAAAATTGGCTGAGATAAACCTCCGCATCGAATTGTAAATATTCATGTTGCAGTGCTTCATTGATACCTTGGTGCAGGTAATTACGCTTGAAGGGGCCGTGTTTAAGAGCACTCAGCTCCAATGTCAGGCCTAGTGAAATCGCGTGGTATTGCATACCAGAGATGCAAATGTGAAAAATCACAGGAATTAAATCAAAATCTGTACCCCTTCCGTGAATGCTCTTTGACCTTTCCACGTTCAATTGAGTCACAAAAAAAAAACGAAAAAGTGGTGCGGCCACGCGAAGGCCACAATGTGCTCGAAATTGCACTTTTACCTGCACTATGGCATTTCCCCATCGATCATGCATGCCGGAAGCAACACTCATAACGTCTAAATTGCCAATTGAACTGCATCCCATTGTGTGGGCTTAATTGTTCTGTTCTTTCGACGGCCATTTCGTTCCACAGAGGAATTTGCAAGATTTATTTCGTTTACTCAGCAAGGCCTGTAGTAACAAATAATTAAAGGGCAGCGATACATATTGCCGTTGTCACGCATTGGTGCCTTCTATAAAAGTGCAATTCACAGCCATCCACGCTTGCATGACTTTGCTTAAACATGGAGTAATTATTCTTCGCGCCAAGATTGTTATGCAATAATATTTGAACTTCGTAATAGACGATTGGAACGCAGGTGCTCAGATGGGTGGGTTCATTTAAATGCAGTGTTCCCATAACCTTAGAAACATGTGGTCATTTAAAGTGGATATGTAGAACTAGTTGCAAAATGGTCAATTCAAAAGTATCCTTGTAGAAAGAGTAAAACTTCCATCAGTTGTATGTTAATGCCCTGCCCACATCTCTTGCAGATCTCTAGTATATCTATTTTTGCACGTACACAGCGTGTGGTATAATGATGTTCGTACGGAGAGAACTAGTTTTTTATTGGACTATCTTCCGACCCTCTTGGTATATTAATAACTCACCATTTTTAAGATATCTGTTATTATTATTTTAATACAATTTTACTCCTATTAAGCTGATACTATAATAGGTATGCAATGTAATTGAACCTAATTGAAACACATCACAATATGGTGAGCGATATCAGGTGAGTGCATGACTTCTTTCATAATTTTTTAACAATTTATTACATGTTCTCCAACACTACTCACAAATTTCAGATTCTTCTGTTATATAAATTGTCATCCTGCGATACGAAGAAAGCCTATGCTCAGATTTTTTGATTTATCCTATTTTTATAAATGAAAACGAAAATCTGATGCAAAGTTTTGTGAATATCTCTGATGAGGTAGTGGTTCACAACCCAACTTCTCTATCTTTTTTCGGATGTTGATCGAAACATAAACGAGAATTTTCTTGGTAGAATAGGATTCCCTTTCTGTCCACCGGTAAATAACATCTCAGAAATTCAATGAAATACAGAGTAAACTTCTTTTCTTTCTGGAAATAATGAGAAATAGGAGAGAAATTATGGCATTGCCAGAAGAGAAAAATGTAAGCCTAGAGAATTGTCGTATGGTTAAAGAAATATAACGTTACAGTCCTATTTGAGTAAAAATTTCAAAGCTGGTTCTTAGAAATTACATTCAGTACATTTCATTTATTGAAATAATATAATAACATACAACATACACATATTGTAAACAACAATTTTTTACAAAATGGCTTCTTATTGAATCACATCGAAATTTTATCCAATTTTTGCAAATATCAGGAAGTTTGAAATACTGTTATAACCTAACAGACTCTATTTTGGAAACTACATAAATTATACATAAATTTATCCATTAAGTAATCTTGAGCGGAATTTATCATAATTTTACCTGCTACTTTTGTTACTCTTAAACTTTAGTCTATATCCGAATTTTTAGTTAATACGTAAATAAGATTGTAAATCTTGTGTACATTAGCCAGCAATAGGGCTATTGTTGTTATTGTTTTAAAGTTCTATTTACCTCTTTTAAATTCATTATCCATCATATTAACACATTTTAAGGTTCATTTAGAAGATCCACATGGCGGATCAAGTTCTTCGTATCATTGCAGCAGCTTCTCTAGGGCTTTGTCCACTGTGTCGAGTATTCCATCCGGTTTTGAAGCCTTCCTGATGCAGGATGAAGTAATGGCGTCTCCCAGCTCCTCTTAAATGAAGGACAGCAGCACGACCGCATCCATTTCAGCAACATTTGCGGAAATTTATGTTCTGGTGTTCTCTAGGCGTGGAATTCTCCAGTATATTCCTCTCCTCCACCAGCGATACGGGATCCTCCGAAATATCGAAGATTATATCCGGATATTCGGTGCGTTAAGCACCATTACGACGCAGGCGTTGTACTGAACTTCTAAAGATGAAATTTCAAAGACTATTATAACGAAGTCTACTCTCGAACAATTTTTTTAAGATATTGCCTAAGCTCAGGGGACAATCCTATGATGCAAATAGCACAGCTGTGTTGTGGAGGGATATTCTAAAAAAGAGGAGATTGGAAAATCTTAAGCTGACATATATTACAAATAACCAGCCACATGTTTTTGACATGAAATTTTTGCTGTGCAATATCCCAGTGACTTCGCAAATACAAAAATTCTCGCCCTTTGCAAGATTTGGACCCTCGCTCACAGAGGAGAAAGTCTGCAGACGTGCATCTCAGGTCGCTCGGCCACCGGCATCCAAAATCGGACAGGACGGGGACAGGAGTCAATTAAAGATGATCCACACTGTGGAGCACCAGCAACGGTAATTACGCAGTATAACGTGGATTTGGTAGAGAATGTTGTTTTGATGGGCTGACGATTAAACGCCAAGGAAATCACACAACAAACCGGTAGGTATATCAAAAATTGGTGTCCTCCGGATTCTTCATGGGTATGACAAAAATCAGCACAAGATGGGTACCGCGAATTCTTTCCTCAGTACAGAAAGTACGGCGAGTCAGCAATTTTTAGAGTTGTGTAATGACAACGTAGACAGTTTTCTCTATAGGATTATGACATAGGATAAAGCTATGGTTCTTTACCATGATCTTTTATCCATAGGGATTAATAGAGTGGCATTGCTCCAGAGAACCAGTGTCGAAAAAAACGAAGGTCACACAAAATAACAGAAAGGTCATAGTAACAGTTTTCTGGGATACTGAAGGTATTTTATTGGTGGATTTATAAATGCCACTTACTATGCCGAACTGCTACGTAAAGCTATTGTCGAGAAAAGGAGACTAAAACTGTCCCGTACACACTACTACTATTTCAAACCATGCCATTGGCCGGGAAGGTTGTGGCGCACGTCTGCAGATTTCCTCCTCTGATGGCGTGGAATCAAATCCTGCACAGAGCACGGTGATATATCTGGGTACCAGTGGTAAAGGCAATTTCTACTAACGAAAATTATTGTACTTGCGAAGCCACTGAGATGCTGCACAGTACTACTAGCGCCAGAACATTTGCAACATTTGTCAATCTCCTCTTCCCTAATTTCGCTCCGCCTAAGCGGTGCAATACCTTAAAAAACGCTGCTGTTAAGGAATACGGCTTCGGAGAATTGGATCATTCACCTTACAGTCCAGATTTGGCCTAGGTGACTATTTTTTATTTACCAAACTAAAGAAGGTTTGCGCAGAAGTAAGAAGGTGGCATTTTGAAAACAAACATTCATGTGTGGAAATAAAGGGAGAATATATCGAACAAATAGCAACTATCTTTTTCCTGTCGCACTCTTCCTTCTGCCTTAGACCACGAATACTTGGACAACATTACGTATATAACCAAGCAAGCTTGAACGGGCCGTATGATCTCTAAACCCTTCAAGACATCGACAATAGACGAGGTGTATTCAATTCTTCGTCAAGGAGATAACTTTGTTAACTGTCAAGTGGGTCGGAATAGTACGAATACACACACACACACACACCATGAATAAATATGAAAATAAAGTTGTTCGAAATCGATTCGTTTGTATTATCCATTGAACATTTCCACCTTTAGTCCTACCGCCAGAAGTGGGATAAAACCAAGAAACTTTCGGTAATCGTTAATGAAAAAAATGTAGTGTGAAAAGAAATACTTTCGAAAAATGAAGGCGGAACGATTGTTATCCCTAATGCGTTGACGGGAAGTAAAACTTGAGACTTTTGAGACACTTGATCGTACAAAACAGAACGTATCCAAAAGCTGGAAAATCCGTTTCGAGAACTACATTCAAATCAAAATAATAACTTTCCACAAAGCTAACATTATTTCCATCCTTCTCGTGCCACTATGGAGTTAGTCCATTTTGAAATGTTCGAGACGTAGTCGCGGTTTTGCCGGAGTTTAATCCCTCTTCTAGTATTTCACTTGATTCCAAACAATACATCAAACGAGTAAACCAATCGATGGAAGGACAAAGTTTTAATTTTTGCTGCAATTAAATTTAAAGAGACCTGCAAAGTTGTGGATATTCTTTACCAGGCATTTTCGTTTCATGGAGACAGTTTGTGGACAAAATTATGAAAGATTTTCCACCTGTAATTAATCCAGGTGATATACACATAGAAATGATGGAGACAAAGCGCAAATTTAATGAGTCCTTTGAAGACTATTATTTAAAAATACCATCTGTTGATAGAAAGGGAAATTTTTTTGCGATTCAATCATTAAATACGTACTTAATGGAACGGAGAGCTTAGAAAATATATATCCGTTCTAAATTTCAATGATTGCAACGAACTTCTTCTTGCGATTCGTCGTTATCTGACCTAGAAACCAACAAAGCAAAATCTCTAATAATTCAATAACTACTTTTAAGTTGTACACAAAAAAACTTAGTAATGGCAATACAAAGCAAAACGGGTCGTTAAGTTGCTACAATTGTTTTAACCGAGGGCATACATCACTTAAATCTTTAAAAACAAGTCATGCAATCTCAAATTGTTTAGACGTGCGACTATGATCAAGGACCACTTCATTTCTACACACATAAGGTTAATAAGGTGATTGCGGACCTGATGGTATCTCGCCCCTACTTCTGAAGTGCTGCGCCTTTTTCTTGGCTAAATCTCTGAGGAAATCCAAATTCGAAAGATATTTTCCCATCATAATGGAAAACCTCCCCTGTTCAACCTTGCAATGTAAAGCATGTAACTAGAGGTATTCATGCGGTGGTGCGTACGAGTACGTGCAAATAGAGCGCACAAGTTTCCATTCGAAATTGGAAGCTAATTGCAATACATCCTGCAACACCGTGTTCCAGAAGATATCTGAGAGATTCTACATGGTCATCATGGTCAGGTTGTCCGATTCCTTATCGGCTAATTGTTGTGAAGTAGAAAAATAATAGGATTAAATATCGATAGAGTCAATATGGTCAAGGCCTATATATAATAATTATATATATAAATAATAAATGTATATTATATATTAGACTAGGATATGTATTATTCGTATTAAACGATATACTTCTATAAATATCTTGTTTTGCAACAACTAAAATAACTCAAAGTGGATTACTGCTTGCAAAAAAAAAAACTGTCTCTACTAAGAGGAGGGCAAGGAACTGAAATTTGTTCCAAAGGACTGTTATAATGTCCCTTGGAGATAAAAGGGAAGGAAGGATGCATTATGACAACCTCGATTACTTATAGTTCTTTACTTTATATTGATCATCTGCGGGCTTTTATGTGTAACTCTATGGGGCAACGCACATCATTGTTGTTTCCGATGCTTTCGGCCAGTACAAGCAGTCCGAAATACAAATACTGTTCCTGTAATAAGTATATTAAACGACTTAACCCGTTATTTTGGCCTGCAAACACGCATCGTAACCTATAGACTTATAGTATATAATTAAGATAGAGTCCAAGAGAAGGCTTAAAAGCTCATTGGCGACTTCGTGGAGCACCGTTGAAATGGATATTGTTCCAGGTTTTATTCCTTGTAGATAAATCCCTATGTGAGTTGCCCACTCATCCAGGAATGTTCCCTTCTTCGTCTTCGAAACAAGACCTCGCAGAACAATGAAGTTTCGAGAATCCTGCATGAATTTCGAGCAAACTACAATCTTCTATTCTCCCTGTCAAGTGTAGACTACAGGTTTTTAGCAAAATGTGTAAAAACACATTCACTCGACCTCATAATCTCTTTGGATTCTTCTGAAAGAAAACCTGTCGGATATTTTTATTGATTTTAACAATAAAAATATTTGAATGCTCAATTTTTACGGAATTCAACAAAACCTCATAAATCTCTGTTTTTTATGGTAGTACGGTAATTGTAGTGGATAAAAATTACATTAAAAAAACTCCAAGGCTTAAATTCCATCTGGAAGAAATTCTATATTTCGTCAACAATTTCTCACGATTATTAATAACATTGCAGACAAGTGCAAACAGTTGCCCGAAGCAACAATTATAACTTGGCACTAGCTCTGAATGCATGCCAATGGAGTAAAATTCAGATCTTGCCATGCACAGATCATATATACATATGTATATATACTGTACAGCCTGCCTTGATACCTACTCCGATCTTGTTATGGATCAGGAAAATCATCAGGTTTCACAGATCGTCAGGCACTGTGCCGCGAATGCCCGAAGCAAAACTCGTTTCTTAGCATTGATCTTGACTAATTGTGTGGAATCAACTTTGATTGAATTGATCCACTGTCAAACCATCCAGGGGAATGGGCGCGTAACCTGCATTAAATGCCGGGTGTGGTGCGAATATGTGAACCTATTGCACGCCTAATGCACGCTGCATTGATTTACGCCAGGCCTTAATTGTAGCAAAGATCACGTAAGCCTGTAATTAAGTTATAAATGGTCTGATTTACTAATTGATGTATTTTGCGATGTTACGAATAAGATATCGGTCTTGACGGCAAGAAGATATGCAAGGCCGAATACGGCAAAAATGTCCTTGAACGGCTGCGGCAACAATAAGATTACTACAAAAATAGGGAATGGAAGATGGAAAAAGTGTATATTCGGTTTAAATAAATTTATTTATGCTTTGATTATCTTATTTACATATTTTTATGCTTTTTTAATAACTATGTTATAGGTATTATCACCTGGACTCGCTCCAGTAACAAATGAGTACATCGTCAGCTTCGATTCCAAGAACGTTGCAGGGTCGTATATTGATGAGTTCGATTTAATTATGAATACTTAATGTGAAGGCATACCAAAATATTTGGCATCTCCTCGGCAGTGATTGAGAAGGACTAAGAATCTAATTTAAGTAACTACCACCCGTGTCCATGTGCGTAGCTACCATCATCATAATGACCGTGACCATAACTGCGTGAGTTGGCTTCAGCTAATGCAGCCAAATGTGCAGCTTTGGCATGTTGAACTTCAGGAGTATCTACTGGAACACCATTGTGAATAACTGGGATATGAATTGGTCCATGATGACCTGCAGCATACTGTCCAGCTCCACCATAATAATCTGCTCCGCCATGACCTCTGCTTGAAGCTTCTGAAAGTGCTGAAAGATGTGCAGCTCTAGCATGCTGTACTTCGGGTGTATCTACTGGAACTCCGTTATGAATAACTGGAATGTGAATAGGTCCATGATAAGCAGGTCCATGATAAGCAGATCCATGGTAAGCACCACCATCATGCCCACCGGCAGAGGCAATTGGGCCAGCTTGTGCAAGAGCTTTGGCATGAGCGGCGAAATGTGCAGCCTTGGCATGTTGAACTTCAGGTGTCTCAACTGGAACTCCATTATGAATTACGGGAACATGATGGGCAGCATATCCATGACCACCCCAAAGCGATCTTTTGTACAAGTGATGATGTCCAGACCTAGCAGCTGCATGGGCAGCAAAGTGAGCAGCCTTAGCATGTTGTACTTCAGGAGTGTCGACTGGGACGCCATGTGGAGTCAATGGAACATGATGAGCATAAGGAGCAGCATAAGCAGCGTAAGCAAGAGGTGCTACTGGAACATGCAAAGCAGCTGGGCCCTGTGGTATGTTCGTTCCTGTTGCATGGAACCCAGAGTGAGGATCGGCTACATAAGAAACTGATTGAACATGACCATAGCCGTCAACGTAAGAGTACGATCCTTTTGTAGTGCCATCATGTGTGCGAACTTCATGTTTCTGTGAATTTGGATCAGCGTATCCATAAGAGTATGATCCAGCATGATCCTGATTATGGTATTGGCTTGAAATGGCACCATAAAGTGAAGCCGAACAAGTCGACGCCAAGAAAAGTGTTGCAAACACAATCTGAAACAAAACAAAAATATCAGGTAGATCGCACCATTGTGCCAGCTGAACTACTGAAGCATAGCAAAACAAAAGCCCTATTACGAAATGTTTTGCTATCCTAGCACACTTTGGATTTTATATGTTACACAATTCTCCGGATAAGCGCAAGCACTTATGGTGTAATTACACAGTCCACAGATTTTGATATTTGCACTGCACCACAGCATCGATTTACTTCAAATCTGTCACACGTTGCTAGATACTTACAAGTGGTTTCATTATGACAATCTCAAAATTTTGAATCCCTGTTCCTTCTCAAGCTGAAAACCTCCTAGAAGAGACTAGGACTGTTCGCAAACTGTGCCGGTTGATTAAGAGGGGCCCCAATATATACACCACCGTCCGAACCACCGTCCTACACCGGGGCTGGCTACGCCTCGGTCGATTATTACTAGGTAGGGATTTCGCGATCAAATTCTAAAAACCCATGACCTTGCTTTCGCCATCCATCTCGGGAGCACTTATCGAGAGAGACCTGGAAGTATATCGCAATTTTTGTGCAGGTTATTTGCCGCACCGTCTTAAAATGTTGAT
>QYTT01085345.1:41566-58128 GCA_006980735.1 Dasypogon diadema | reverse complement strand
TCCAACATCCAACGACTTCAGATATAATTACTGTAAAGAACGTTGGGTTGGGGTGGATACTTCAATTTCTGGGTCGAGTGCTGGGAGTAAGAATTTGAAAAACAAGAAAAACATATACATTTCCACCTTCGTCTTTCAGTGGTGGCAATTAACGGTGTTGCTTTACCATTACTGGTGATTTGCATACGAAAAGATGGGTGCACAGTTTTGTCTGGAATATTTATGAGGGAATAGTATGCCTGTGCACTGTACATTGTCATCGTATTCATCTATTCCAGTGTACAAAATCTTATGCCGATAAATAACACATAGAAAGGATAACTTCTTTGGATCGGTACAAAAATGATTGGAAAGAAATGAAACGTAGGATGGTAACAGAATCTATTTGGTTGGGTGAGTTGGGTAGCCTATGGCAGCAGTTGTAAACGTGTCTTTTCTTTTCTTTTCTTTGTATCTTGCCCATCCTCGCAAGCATGCCAAGCAACAATACCATGAAAATAATCAAAAACTGCACATAAAAAGTACATACTATCGTCAAAGCTATATTAACTCTACCTTTGGTCGGGTAAAGATAAAGACAGATCTAAAGGGACGAAGGAGAAACGTGGGCTATTGTGAACTTTTCTGCACCCGAACACTACTGGTTTCACAGAATTAAATTTCGTTACTGGTTAGCCCCTAGATTTGTTGAGCTTGGTTCTGTAGGTCAAAGTGTCCCATGCAGCCTGATGTGATGACTCCAACTAAACTAGGAAGAACACAGGAGAGGTAACATCATCCGTAGTTAGAGACACATTATGTTCCTTCGTACGCTGAGTGTATCCACTGGCGGAATGGGTTCATTGGTTCCCGAGGGAAAATGTGTACAATTTTTCCTATATTATACTACTCTTAAAAAGTTAATTATAGCCACTAGAAATGCTATCATCGCCCACAAATTGTATACAAATTATGAGGAGAATTTCGTGGAATTTCAAGTGGGATTAGTTCCCTTGTGGAACTCATGCTGGTTACAAGGGAACTGGCAGCGTTACCTTCTGTTTGTGTCATCTGAACACGCCTATCATTAGCCCTCTGTCATTTGAAGGTGACGCTGCATGGGTGTGAGTCAAAGGCACACCAAAATAGCAAAACAATAACTCCACAATTAACAAGACCTGTAAATATAAGGTGGCGGTTAGAAATATCGCCATGCACGGCACCCCTTTGATATTCCTCTTCTATGTCCACTATGGGCTTCTCTTCTTATACTGCTTAAGTTCTTCGATATATGCTACCATCACCTAGGCACACACAACACCAACACAAACCAACAGTTGACGGATAGTGATTTTGAAAGAAAGGTATGCAGGCAACCAAGTAGGCACAGGTAGACCCAGCCAGTTAGTCGTGTTCCTACTGTGTGCTGCCTTAAAACCTGTCTATACCATCAGAGGCCTCCGCAATGAAAACAAGAAACATCAACACCACTACATAGAAAACGAATCGACCAAATTCAAGCCAAATTGGTCTGACCGATAGTGAAGAAAGTAAACTGGGTAAGGGTAGAGATGATGAAAATAGGAGGAATGCTGAAGCTGATGATCATGATCATGATGAACAAAGCCAGTTGCATTGGGAACGAAACCATGATTTATTGCCAACAGTATGAGATCAGTGGCGGCGAGGGAATGGTAATAAAAAAGAGGAATTGGCCAGAGAAATAGTTAAAAGTATGCTGCGAAGAAAATAAATCCAATCGACTGAAATTGGAGAGAAAATGAATATGAAAAATAAACAGAAGAAATTTTCTGCACTGGACAAATATGTGGAGAGAAAATTGCAGACTCTTCTAACTCACTTCTCCAGGAAAGTGATATTATTGCAAATTAAACCGAAAATTTTTTTTGAGCATACAGGTGGAAACTCAGATCATGTCTGATCATTAATAAAAACGCAAAACAATAAATATTAGAGAATGGATCCCTAAGGAGCTGCTGTGGAAGGTCAAGCATTGTAGACACATGCAATTTATTGGGTTTCATACAATCAAATATCTCCGAAAAGGCGAGGTGAACCAAAATAGTTACATTTCCTGAATAAGTACATAAATCGGTAATGACCATCATTAAACCAATATTCATATGCCTCCCTTTAAAATCAGGCTAATAGTCAATGGTTTTTTTCTTACCGAAGAGTTCTATGATCGAAGATCATACCATAAATGGCTCTGTGAAGCTCTGATCGCTTCGAACGAGTATTTGAGAAACAAATCGTATTTAGTAATACTATGATGGTTCATAGAAGGCACTTAGGCCGTTCCGCACGTCCGTTCAACATAAAACACTAAATGACACCTTTCCAGTCCTCCTACAAAAATGCCTTGAAATTTTGCCTCATTTTCTTCCTTGTGGCTGGTATTTATACCTAGAGCTGAAAGAAAACTGAAACTTTTCCTCAAATCATACATCCCAATAGAGACTAACTTCCTTCCTGTTGTGGACAAGATATTGGGCTGTCATGTCAGATGTAAGACACGAGTGGCAATATCGCTTTACTAGGCACCTGAAAAGCCCTTGGTCACTGGCCTTGAACAATTTAGTAAAAAAAAATAAAAGAAGTATTAGAGGCAAAAAATATACCTCTTTTGAAATAGAATCTGACAGCAGTGGCACGTCTCATTCTATTGACAAATCTGGAACTCATAGGAGGTTAGAAAGCTCCACAATCCCAATGATAGGGATGATAGTCTATACTAACTTACACACTACTATCAAAAAGAAGAATCGAAACCATTTGTTAATTTTGAAAATTTTTGGCTGACTAGATGCAATACTCGAAGGTCTCCTTTTAGGTTATTAAACCAACGCACAACAATCCTATCCTTTGGGTAAACTACCCGAGCAATTTATTCGGTAGGATCATCGAAGGAGTTTATATTTTATGAGTGAACCGGTAAAGTTATGTTTTCCAACATTTAGCGGTGAAACCGAATTCGCTCACTCAGTTAACAACTAATCGAATGGAACTCTGTAATACACTACTGAACTCAGTAGTTTTCATTTGTAAGTTTCCTCTGCATGGTATACTTCTGGAGACAAAACAGTGCCAGAGCTTTTGTACCGTCAGCCTTCTAATCCCTCCCCGGTTTGAAGTCAATGTTTCTAATTTCAGAGAGAATCTCTCTCTTTCATCATTTGCCTAAAACTTAAACGTGCTGACATACCGGAACCCCCGCCCAATTTATTCCATTCCTTGGTTTTCTGTTGAGGGTTAAAAGTAATTCTGTTGAGGAAGGGTGGGTGTTACCGTTGACTCTGCAAATACTTATTCCCTACTAAACCTACCTTGGAAGATCCTAGCCTGAATACGGCAACGTAGCTCCGGCTAGGGTCCCCAAAATTGTTTCCATATTTTTAGTCTTTCCTAGAAAAACAAGGTGGAGATCTACCTTACAATTGCTTTGGAAGATAACTTGGGATATGGTATTATAATATATGCTACAATAATCTATTTGTAAATCTTTGACTATATTGAGCAGCTATTCGGGGGGCAATACGAGTTTCGAGAGTAGCTCCAATTGGCACCAGGGGTGGAGCCGTGAATAAAGTTTCAGTCTAGGATTCTGTGAATGTTCAGCAAACCTATTGTATCAAAACTCAGGATTAATCACTTATTAGAACACCAACCTCTCAAAATTACGTGCCTGTTCCCCATCTCAA
Organism: Dasypogon diadema; assembly: GCA_006980735.1. Classification (NCBI taxonomy): domain Eukaryota; kingdom Metazoa; phylum Arthropoda; class Insecta; order Diptera; family Asilidae; genus Dasypogon; species Dasypogon diadema. Next base: position 54,427 of record QYTT01085345.1, on the reverse strand, counting down.
TGTCATGGAGTCGTCCTTTTTTTGTTGCGAAGGAAAATTAAGACAGCTTTTTGTGCATTGGAATGAAAAAGTAACGTGAATTTCGTTTAATCCCGGACACCTGAAAAAAATCGTTCTGCCCATTGGGGTGAAAATGGACATTTTTTTCTGGGTGACAATATGTGCAAATGTCCGACAGCTGACTACATACATGCCTCCAGCAAATGGGACCCAAAGGAGGCCGAATATCCTCGTGGTGCACGTAATAGACTTCCATGTCCCTTGGATTTTTTTCTGTTACTCTCCAGGTCAAGGAAAAGATGAGGAGTGAATTTTATCCAAACATCTGGTGGTAGTTTATTGCAGGCAGGCGGTGCACTACCCTCAATATGATCACTTGCAAGTAGTGCAGAAAAAAAGAATCCGCGACATAAGCAGGACGTAATTGAGGACACATGGTACCCAAATGAAATACATTAAAATCGACATATTGCCTGCTGCCCGATGTATTCAGATTAGTGGTGGACGAATCTATTTCTGGGACAAGATAAGAAAGGCACCAGAAGCATCACTTCCGAGGGAATAAAATGATGTTGGATAAATGGAATCTATGCCAGGAATTTCCTGTTTCCGAAATTTCGATTGCTTCTAATCGCTACCACTACCATCTCCCCCGCCATACGAAAAAGGGGCGAGAGCACATACTGCACCATGTCTAGCTAATTAAGTCCATGACGATGGCCAGATGCCTTTTCAGGCATAGTCTTAAAGATAACAAAGAAAAGACAAGAAAATCTCCCTGCGGCCACTGATTTATCACAAAACAACAGCGAAAAGCACTTTACTGGCAGTCCATCAAGTTTTCGGTGGAATGGTGGGCTTTCTTGTATTGCACTGGAGGGTAATGCCATGCCGTGCAGTTCTAGTGGAGTGTATGGAGTTTTGCAATCGACATAACGATGACGGCACCTATTGAGGCCCTGGGGGCACAAATGCGGTCGCAGTTAATATGGCAAGGTTCACCTACCTACCCATCTAGCCACACACGACAGATATATCATCGATTTTGTTGGGAGAATTTCATATGAACGTACTAATCACGTAACCAACCAGGTACGGTTGACCAGTAGACCACTGGACAGTCGCGGACAGTGGATATATACATACATCGATCAGATCTTGGAGGCTTTAATGAAATCCAAACGAGATCGCTCTACGTGTGTGTGGCGGATGAAATTCTCTTCTTTAGCCGGAGCAAAGCTGTGAACTAGCAAAGCTAGAACTAGGTTCGGGCAGCAATCGAGCAATGTCCAAAATTGCCGCCTAGATTCAGAATGAGATGATTTAGTTGGCCTCTGTTTGTTTCAAACCTCACCAATTTTAACTGGGTTTCACTTTACTGCTGACTACCATCGCCCATCTTTTCTACCGTCGCTGTTTTCAGGCTATTAGCAGTACATTCCCATGAAACATGTGCGTTTGTGTGTGTGTTTGTAAATCGAATGGAGGACAGAGAGAATGCGCAATAGGTTTTGACCTTTCTATCGGCGTCAACTGACTTTCTACACGAAATTGGATACGATCCAAAGCCTAGCGAATCACTCGATCACATACTAGATCGGTTTGGGTTAAAACGAAACGCTTCGCTTAGCTTTCATTCGGTTTTTATATACCTGAAAAATTGGTGGTTGATTACGCGACTTATACACAAATAGACTGCTCTATGCCTGATTGCTTTTTCCCTTGTTTTAATACTTCTCATACCTGAGTGATGTCTGGTTTTAGTCTTACTTTGTCTGGAAGAATCAGGAGGAATTTATGGAGGTTTTTGCGATGGTAGAACGAGTGAAATAAGAAAACCAAAGTTTTCAGTAAGCCTCAAAGATTCCAGAGAGGTAAAATATGTAAAGATACAGGGATAAAAACGTTTAAACTTCCAAGGGGTTGGTGATGCATAGTGAATGACCCACACTGTTTGCTTAAACCTCGAAATTATGAAATGGAAATGTTTCATGAAAGCCCAGAAATCGATTGGATTGAGGCGAAGAGTTTGGTCTGGTCAAGTCGAAGAGACACATAGTATTTGTCGTATATGTATATGTATAGCATATGGTCAAGTCGAAGAGACACAAAGTATTTGAATCTAATCACTTTTATATTTCTCAATAGCCTAATTGTCCCTCTGCGGTCGCAATTAATTTGCTGATTATTCTGAAAATGCTACACTAATCAAAAAATTGTAACACAGCCAAATTTAGGCAAGAAACTCCTCGGTTCCAGAAAGTTATATCTACTTAAATATCAACCAAGAAAAGGAGGCTCTATTAAAAAAACGTTGGGGTGGCTAACAGTGACATTCTTCACCACTGGTCCTGTGTTCAAGGAAGCCAAGTGTTACGAGGAGTGGTACTCACAGAATTAAATGTTAACCTTAGCGTGAATTTCCGTTCACAAATTGCTGTAGACCTGTCTATTTTAAAATCTAGACCCTGTGCCTGATGAGCATATACAAGGGGACCGGCGAAGTATACGTTAAAAAAAGAAGTGAATTAGACACCTTCCCTCAGAGGACTTTCGTGCAATGCGTGCGTAGTAAACTTTTAAGTGCCTACTGTATAAATATGCGTTTTCTCTGGGTTTTTCATCACTAAGGCAGGAACACTATTGTGATGGATGGATGAAAACCACAGAGGTTACTATAGTATCTTTAATAACCTAAATTGAAGAAGTTGTCGAATGTTGTAGTACGGCAGGAGTTTTTTCCCCAAATTCAGAAGCCATATCTTTGCATACCAACCTGACATGAAAAACAGTCTTCCGACTAAACCACATTAACAACGAGAAAACAGCTTAAGGCAAGTAACAAATGAGTTTGGGCCAATATATTTTTTCCAACTCTCTTTGTTTGAAAGCAACTTTTCAACCAGATAAAGAATGCATTCAAGCAGCCATCACCAATCAAAACATGCAACACCTGGCCTTCACCACTTATTCTACTTAAAGATACTAAATACATCTTAAACTAATTAAGGAAATTTAGTGGAAGTTTCAGAACTACATTGTGCACTGCATTCTACACTCTATCCTTAAAAAAGAAAAGAATAAAAGGAGCCGATGGCCTACAACTTCCATCTGATTGAAGTTGCGAACGCGTCGAAGAACTATTTAAACGTCACGTACGTTCGTTAAATTATTCTACATCCCCTAGATCCTCGATGCTACTGCTGTGTTCTTTTCTTAAAAATTCATCAAAATGGAATTACAAGGAGGGACACCGCAATCTGCAAACATCACAAAGACGATACGTAAAGGAATCTTCTTAAGGAAAAAGTCAATGGGAATATAAAGTTCTTGTGCTGCTCTATTGTCGTGTTACGCCATCCATTCCCCCTACCACCCCCTCTGTGACCGATTCGTTATATGGATGTAGTTTAAATACTACACTGCTTGTATTTCTATACCATCTCGAGCGTACTGCTCTCTCTAAAACCCTCGAAGGGAAGGAGGATATGAAATAAAAAACGAGACTATCACCAGAATTTAAGTGGTGAAAAGGCTGATGATGAAGAAAAGGAATGACAAAATATGTTCTCAAACCACCATACTACATGCCTCCTAAGATTTGGTACGTTACTTGTGAGGCAAGATCTTGCACTTGTGTCCTTTTTATCGCACACAGACACCAGAAAAATTCAAGGACGAGGGGCTCCTTATCTGCTGTAGTCAGTGTATAGATTGTGCAGCGCACACTTCCCAACTGAACCTACTACACAAACGGCTTCATATCCTTCAGATTTATATATTCGGTCGAATTGTAGCTGACTCTACTAATGGATATGCGTGTATACTACCCAAAAGAGTGCCATAGCACAATATGTTCCGCTTTGAAACTGATGTGGTGTGTAGGTTGTATAATGATTATTCCTTTTTGTTGCAGGGATGGTCTGCCTTTGTATCGTCCTGTGCATCTACGTGTTGTGTTAATGCTATCCAGGAATCCAACTACACCTGACATGGAGGACAAAGTTTAAATGTGTAGTGGTCGGGTGCGTGAATACACTCTCCCCAAAAGAGCGGAAACAAGGACCCTGGAATTCCCCTCTGCCTTTTTCCTTCTTTCCTTCACAGAAATGAGAAATGGAAAAGGTGAAATTAATGCAGAAAAGATCCTTCAAGCTGGTGCTGCTGCTGCTGTAATATTTCCCTCACGCGCCACTTTTTTATATATGTAAACATTGGAGGTATTCGTTACATCACCCAATGCCTCTCCTCATACATATTCCATCGTTATCTCATTCAGCATTCAGAGGGTTGCGAAACGGTGGTTTAGGATGGGCAAGGACGATCTGATTCTCTTCTTTCTGCTCTGTGATTTCAAATTACTGACTACGACCGAAAATTATGCCTCCTTAGGGCCATAAAAATGAAAAAAATCAAGAAGAAGAAGACGAAAATAGAAAAACCAACAAAAATTTTTTGGAAGGTAATAATAAAGACGTAGAGAGCGGACACTGAAGGGACAGTCTAAGGATGCCTCAAACTTTCCGGACAGATGCATTGGTAATTTTAGCTGAAGAGATTTATGGACGTAACAAAGGTTATAAATCACCATATGAAGGATGAGTGCCTTTCTACCCTTATTATGGCGATCCTTGAATTGTTACTGTGATCCCAAAGAATTCAAAATACATACACTACAGGAAATGTATGTGTTCTTTAAGCTTTATTGTTTATGTCTGTTTGGTACTTCTTGGCGGATATAAAGTAAACATGAGTCATTAATGTTTTCTTTGCCATCAATTGTAAAAGCCTATGGGAGGTTGACCTGGCCATCATGTATTCCTTGGAATTCTTCCTGGTACCTAGACTTTGTAGTAATTAAAACATAAAAGAAGTTGTAGATTTATGCTGCAGGATGAGAATTACAGCAAAGAAGGATGTCTAAATCTTTTAATTGCTGAGATAATTACAAACGATTCTTCTGAGAATTTATAAGGACAAAAAGAAAAAGTACGCAGGGATTGGATGTATTAAAAATGGTGAAAATGTGTGGAAAAAATTTGATTTTTTAGATTTTGTTTTCAAAACTGGCATAGAGTGAGATCTGACCGTGTTTCTTCCTTACCGATATAAGTGCAATATTTGCTACTGTCCTCTTCTTGGAGAGGTCTATAGCGCAAGAAGGATGGGGCTCTAAGTTAGGGTGAAACAGGCTATACCGAGAGCTGCGTAATTAAGGGACAAAGTGATTAGGAATTGGAATGTAAATCACATCAGATACCATATGACGTTCGATTTCTATTTAAAATCTCTTAGCTAGGTCCTGAGTGACTGTTCAATTCAAGTAATAACACAAAAGGAGATGACATCCTTCGGAAGAGTTGATGTTAGAACCTCACCTATCATCCTTATGCGTGGAGAAAACTTCTATTGAGATTGGTCATCCTGCTAGAAGAATTTTCAAAAAAAAACCCGTATTATAACTTGAAACTTGCAGGATTTCCAAAATAACTCCTGGTAAAAGCATATAGCCCCCATGAGACTAATTTGAGGACACTAGGATTATCAAATCCCACCCTAGAAACTATGCCCTAATGGTTCCAAGCAAGAGGATCCATCTATAGAACAGTTCAGTACCAAAGAGGGGATTTAGAAGAATAAAGAGCGCACACTTACTGCTGACATGACTCTTTTCTATCGAGAAGTAAATAAAAGAGCCAGAGTAGATGATTTTGCACATTTTTTGAGAAGCTCTTGACTGGGCTGGAATAAACAGAAAAGCCTTGGTACCGATATCAGAACGAGTTGACTTGGCACCTATGAAAACAGAACTGTCGGCCAGTAGGTTTTTCTAATAACTAGTTCTAAAGTTTGTCTAATGATGACCTAAATCTGGCTTATCTTAAAAAAAATATAACTGTAAGAAGAATGAAGAATGATCGATATCCAAAATAGGTCCTAGGAACATTTCCATCCTACGATAAATTAGGGTATGATCCGAAGCTTGGATGCCTGGATCAAGTTGGAAGCGAATATGAAGAAACTCACAGAAATGCATGAACCCGACAATGATATAATTGTTCGAGAGAAAACCAAAAAATCCAATTCATTCCCCATCGCAATGTTTGGTCACTCATTTATTATTTTATTATTCATTTTCTCTAGATAAAGGTTGAGAATCCTTTCAAGACTCACTCTCAGAGTTCAAGCATATTATGACTAGATCAGAAGGAAGGTTCCAGCACTGGAATAATTGATAACAAAGTAACGCCGAAGTACAGTACAGCAGCAATACCTTGTTGGTGATGGGCACTCTTTGTCGTCTTCTTGTCTATTGGTCTCACAACAAAGTTAACACCCGGAAAAAACCAAATTTCTGCCGCAGGTTTGAAGTAACTTCTTATTAAGTTGTGGCAGGTCTCTAGAACTGTATGTAGTAATTTTAAAACTACTACCCTTTTAACACTTATATGGAGCTCTTTTGCCTAGACTCACGGATGATCGATATTCAAATTCAGTTTCTGATGATGATATCAATTTAGAAATAAGCTCCCTAGGCGAGCTAGTAATATGCCGCATGCGTACCCTACAACAGAGAACATCGAGGGCTCTTCTAGACTATTTCTAGAACTCTAAGTCTATAAGGAGAAACCAAATGAGCTTTATACAGACATTGATTCTGGAGCCAGAGGGAACTCATACTATGTCTTCAACTCATAGACATAGGGCACGCTTACTCTACACATGCAGGAAGAGCTGTTTTCCATCCCACAGCAGCAAAAATTCTATTCTAGCGGATAGTAGCAAGTAGAAATATTATAATCTGATAATCGTGTTGCTTTTAGGCCTTCAATCGTGGCCGGGACAAATATCTATCTCTTGATTATCTTTTCGAGAGCTTCATGAGAACCTAGGCACTGAAGTGTTGACCCTCTTACAAAATCGGAATCTTCATCTTTAGTCGTCGAACCAGAGGTTCTATTAAGAGTTTTGGCCTGTTAGGCCTTACATTTCTCGACATGTTCAGGAAAAATACTGAGAGCGGTAGAAAAACCATGAAGATCTTCCAACTTGGCGTAGATGGTAAACCTTCAGACTTTTTATGGGACTGAAACAAGAGGCATCTTAGAATAATCAATAAACATCTTACACAAATTGTTGTAACGATGATCAGCTTTTGTCTGAATGATCGACGCAACCATTCTGTTTTACTTCGTGCCATTCTACATTTCATTTACAATATAGAGTTTAGAATCTATACAAGAAAATATAACAATCATCCTGAACGAAGGGTCCTTTTCTAACGTTTTTTTTGAAGGGACGTAGAGGCAAACAGATAGATGGATATTTGGAACAAGGCCATATTGAGCTTTATTTGCACTTGACTTTCAGTAACTTTCTGATGGTTCTTCGTTTTTTTCATTTTTACCACATTTTTTGCGACATCCTGCTTTCGGATGTCATGACTAAGTAGACTACAGAATAGTATATTCTCTACTATGGTCCCAGAATTTCTATGGAGACAAGGCTCTGAATTGTCACCCACTCTCTTTATACTCTTCATTAATAACCTATCTGTTATTTTTACTCCAATTCATTCATTCTTTCGGATCAGTGGCAGACCTTCGTTGAAATTGTTCCAAGCATGTATGGCTTAAAGACGATATGACTAATAATCTCGCCTCGAACAGAGTTAATCGATTTGAACTGATTTGAATCTAATGCATCCAAAGCTCAAAACTTTCCAATTTCTTTAAATAGGACCCTAAATTTTCATTTTTCCTATTGCAAGGAATGCGATTAAATGCCTGTGTTTCCCGACCCAGATGTTAGCAGAATCCACATATTTAGGCAGGGGCATTATATATATATATTATTAGGATTAGACAAAACCCAAAAGAAGATCATGAGCGACCCGATAACTCCTCTCTCTTTACACGAATCAAATCTACTCACTATCTTTCACTTCTCATTGGGACAAGAGCAACGGAAACTCTTTTCAGGATAGTCCGCCAGTCTTTTATAAAGAATAGGCCTAGTATCGAATGAGATATTTCTCTTGGTATATGCCTGGGCCGACTTTATTTAGAACATGAGCCCCATTTGGGTTTCAATTGGAATCTAATATCACGATCAAAGTCAGGTGCAAAAGTGTGATTTGCTCAAATTTCATACTACTTGCCTTGCCTTCCAATTAGGCGTGAAAAACGTAATTATAAATTTTTATTCGGAGGAATTACTTTGAAAAAAACAAGGACAAAAATAGTTTTAGAAGCTGAGATGAAATATTAATAACCAAATTAACACCTAAATCAATTAACATAATTATTCATCGGCCCCGTAATTGATGAATTTTATGTAAGATGTTTCTTTCTACCACTATAGACAGGAAATGGATACTGACGAGAGTTGAAAGATTGATTTAGAAACTAAAGATATCGTTTATGCATTTAAATGTTGTAGAAAAATTATAGATGGAGATTTATATAAATTTCTATGAACATGCCATCGATTCCAGATTAGCAAGGATTAATTCATCGATTCTTTAGAGATATTTCTATAGGTGTTGAAAAGTCATAAAATATTTGACCGATAAGCAAATAAATTGACAAAAAATTTTTGTGATTAAAACTCTGAAACGCAAGTACCTAAATTCGACACTGATTTTATTCTGTACTCACTGAAATGGGGTGTCCACCCTTACAGTGAACTACAAAACTTATGAAATCGATTACAACAGAAATTTCGATAGAAAATTAAATTGAACCAAAGGACTTGGTTTGAAAACAATAAGGCGTAATTCGACTAATAGGTAATTAAATAAGGATCCACCCTCACAAAAATTCCACCATGATTTTCATTGTTTCTTAACAAAAAAGGGATTTGTGACGAGAGTATAATGTAAAAAGATTAGAACAGAAACAAGACTATAGACTTGAACAGTTGGCAGATTTTCAGGAAAAAAAGCACTTGGACAGCAAAAAATGTTTGAAGGGATATGAAGAGATCGAATTCATCCCTGGTTTCACACAACACAAACTATATTCACACAAATGCATTCAATTTCAAACCTACATCTATATAGTTCGTCCGGTGGGATTGAGTAAAGAATATCGGAGAATAATCGTAGGACTGTACAGTTTTTCTTCTCGATATAAAATGGATAATTTAAGAAAAAGATAAACTATAAATTTCTCAAGTTAGGTCTTTTTTTAGATACTTCGTACTACTGGTAAAAAAAATAAGAACAGAAATATTACTCACTTGGATACCTTCGAAATCCTCGATGAAAATTCCACACTCCCAAAAAAACAATACAAGATGGGTCTAAAACACTATTATCCCGTCTATGTTTTGTGCTTGCGTTTTCCACTAGTTAAACATCCATGGAATGGAAATGAAAATTTATGGGACTATCGAGGATATGTTCAAAATACCGGCACCACATAAACCAACCAAAAAATAGATTCATTCTGTTCTGACATTGAAAATGTTCCAGCTAAAATTTCGCACCGAGAGTTTTTCTTTGCATTTTCAGGTAACTTAGTTATTTTTTTTGTCTAAATATTTAGACAAAATTGAACACAGGACACTGGAAGAAACTATCCATTCCAATAATGAGAATGATGGTGGGCTTACGCTGCTTCTTCTTCTGCTGCTGCAATTATTCCACACTCACTTCAATCACCAGCCAACGAAAAAAAACGAAAAGTGGAGATCCTCTCAAACTTAACGAAAAGAACTATTATATTGTCCTTTTATTCATAGAACAGTCAAATTGCAATTAGCTTTTTAACATTTTATCGAATTTCCTTAAAGCAACACAGAAAATTTCCGAAAAAAGAACTCTCACGACCCACTCTTGTACCTCATCGTTTACTGCACAACAGTATAACGCACACAACAAAGTACAAGAATTCCCGAAAGCAACAAAAACATATCACTTTGTGTCCGCTATATAAAATTCACTTACTCCTCTTTCAAATACAACAGCAAAAAATGCTATGTCCGACAGGGACAAGTATATTCGATGAAACAAAGAAATCTAAAACAATTTTACACATATACAGCAACACACACATTCATAAATCTATGCACAATTGATGATGAAAACGATGCACACCATCCACTAAGCCTTTTTTCGATATTTCCTTTCTTTTTCTTTTTCCTGTTTAAAGTAATGCTGCATGTGAGAAGGACAGATGAACCACTCGTACAGATTCCTGAATTTTCAGTAAGTTAAAAATTGAAAAATAACCTTTTCGGCAATTTTAACACTTTAGTCTCATTAGTAGAACAGTTTTTAACAACATCCACCAATGAAACTCTTATTTTTCATACAATTTACATAGTGAAAGGCTATTATTTTTCACAAGAAGAAGAAACTGTGAGGAAAAGATTTTTATCGCTTCTCGTTTGGCAGCAACCCACCTATAGTTCTCTGTAACTGCATTCACTAATACTGTGGGAGTGGATTGCACTTATGCAACTACACAAACAGATGAAAGAGATGCATATAACATTCTGCTGCTGCCGCTGCTATTGGTACAAGAGATTTTTTATTTCACCTAAGAAATTTTTCCTTGTTTTTTTTTTATCAAACACACAAAAATTGTACAAATGCCTTCCTCCGTTTTTCCATTTTTTAAACTTTTTCGAGAACAAATATTTTTTCTACACGTAAAAGATGTTATTCTTCTCTAATTTTATTACACTTTTCTTTCAAATATTTTCGTTTATTTTATTTCTTGTCCACCAATTAATTACTCCACATCTAAAGTCCAAACTGCTGCCATGTTAACACTACTGGCCGTAATCATCAACTGCCAGAATATTCAGCTAGCGGAATACCCAGCCATCCAGCGTCCACCGTCCACCATCCAGTTCAGGTTTCTGCTTATTTTGTAGGGTGGATAGTGGTGTGGTACTGCTACGGTTACCACTCTCTCAAGTGGTAGTAGATAAGGTGTGCAAGCCAAACTAAACTAAAAGTAAAAGGTGTGTACAGATATTTCGCACCGTGTGTACTGTGTACCATATGCGAGAGTGCACCAGAAAAGTATCGGAGGTGGTCGACATAAGGAGGTAAAATTTTTTCTGTGTTGCCAAAAAGATATTTCAAATGGCACCATAGCAGTTTTAAGTAATTTTTATTAAGGACATGGTGTGGCATATCTGTTCACAGATTTTAAGGTTTTGTTTTACTTTATTTTGTAGATGTTGTATCTTTGTATCTTTTGCATCTTAGATTGCTGTCATCGTTTGAAAATTGAGCTTATTAATACAGTTCATAATCTTCTTCGGTGGCACCTGCTTAATTTCCTAAGACGTTGTGAATGATTTCCCAAGAACCCATCGGTAAAGGGCTTCGCATTCGCAAAGCCTCTTCCATTCAAAATTGGTACTGCTTATCCTCAACAAAATCCGTTAGTGGTAATTTAATAAATAGTATAACATAGTAATGCGAAAGCCAATAATTAATCTTGTTGAATGCGAAGTGCAGCATTGCCTCCACTGCGACTAGATAAGAAACTTCTTTATCTGTCTTAGGACTGGATTTTTATTCTACAAGCCGTTCTTGACACTTGCTTCCCAACTACGGAAACTTCTCAGTAAGTGAATGTTTAAATAGCTGTAGAATAGTTCGCGAGAGAGGTATTCGCTGTAGAAGTACTTAGTCTAAAGGGGATGGCCTCCTGAGAACAAGTGCAAAAATTTTGGCGATTCTGAAAATTTATAGGTACCGAGCATGAGTGCTTTCATTCGTAAGAGAATAGCTTCCTAAGAACATGTACAGAATTTGTGCAAAAATTTTGGCCATTTGGATCTTGTAGCGACATAAATATGGAACAAATTTTTCCCATCCGAATTGCTCAGGATCTTTGGGCTATTGCTCAGATTTGGGCTAAAGAGGACTCTTTCGAGAGGGGATAGCCTTCTGCCGACACGTATATTTGTGCAAGAAACCCAGCGATTCTTAGAAGTTGTATGAACTTTAACATGAATCATGAATTTTCCACCTAGATTGACTAAGATAATTGACGAGACAATCCACCATTCTTGACTCAGATTCGCTAATTTCGATCTGGTGGGACTTTTATCCTGACGCAGACACCACTCCGCGCATTATTAGACTGACTGACATTCCCTAAGATCTCAGTAACATTACTAAGATCGATAAATTTTGATCCATGCCTCCGTCGAATCCGAAAGCACTCCCTTTTAATCTGCTGCTCAGGTCGAGGTTAAATTTGAGTGGCATCTTTGAGCGCTACGCAATTTCCATTCGATTTAAATTTGAGGCTTCAGTTGAATTTTACTTGCACTTATCGAGGTTGTTACCCTGTGTAATGTGGGTCCTTATTTCCTTGGATATATCATTGGTAAATTTAAGGTGTGTACTGAAATGTTACAGTCACTCAGGATGAAAATCTGTCTGGACCACAATCTGGCAGAAGTGGACAGGTGTATTGTGCATTGATCATTGATTTAGAGCCCCATGCTGCGGCGAGAGTAATTCAACATTACTATCATTTATACAATGCTAACTGGACTCTTGCTCACGATCAGCGTATCCAAGGACCTTTCCGAATTTGTTATTATATTAGACATTTTCCAGCTATCTGCTCCCATATCACTTTGATGGAGCCTCTCGAAAAAAAAGTTTGAATTAAAGAAAAGAATTTATTTTTTGTTGTTGCCACAGCATGAAGTAACATTTTAACATTTGGAAGATAAAGAAAACATCTAAAAATGCTGAGTCCCAAAGCACCCATCTCGTAACTATGACGCAAATTAAGTAAATTGAAAAACTGATATCAGTCTGAATTGTATCGTCCACTAAAATATTAGTCTCCCGATGTTATGTCCCTTTGAGTATTT
>QYTT01085345.1:1782-41546 GCA_006980735.1 Dasypogon diadema | reverse complement strand
TTTTCTGTGTTGCCAAAAAGATATTTCAAATGGCACCATAGCAGTTTTAAGTAATTTTTATTAAGGACATGGTGTGGCATATCTGTTCACAGATTTTAAGGTTTTGTTTTACTTTATTTTGTAGATGTTGTATCTTTGTATCTTTTGCATCTTAGATTGCTGTCATCGTTTGAAAATTGAGCTTATTAATACAGTTCATGATCTTCTTCGGTGGCACCTGCTTAATTTCCTTGGACGTTGTGAATGATTTCCCAAGAACCCATCGGTAAAGGGCTTAGCATTCGCAAAGGCTCTTCCATTCAAAATTGGTACTGCTTATCCTCAACAAAATCCGTTTGTGGTAATTTAATAAATAGTATAGCATAGTAATGCGAAAGCCAATAATTAATCTTGTTGAATGCGAAGTGCAGCATTGCCTCCACTGCGACTAGATAAGAAACCTCTTCATCTGTCTTAGGACTGGATTTTTATTCTGCAAGCCGATCTTAACACTTGCTTTCCAACTACTGAAACTTCTCAGTAAGTGAAAATAGCTGTAGAATAGTTCGCGACCCATCTAGTCTACAACTGAAAGATCACCTGCACAAACTGTGGGTCAGAAAGACGCCAATTCTAAGAAGTTGTAGTTATAATTATTTAAATATGAAACGAAAAATTTTCACTCATACCGCAGAAGTTCAATAAGATAGACCAGGCTTTTCCATGAAGTCGTCGGACCTTGGCGCAGGGGATTTTCAAGAGAAGAAGGCCTACGGAAACACGTGCAACATTTGCGCAAGAATCACATTGATTCTAAGAAATTATTGCTGCTTAGATATGTAGCATATCATAGCAGATCCATGGTTTTTTTCATGAAATCTTAAAAGCTGTTGACGGAAGATGGCCTGCTTCTTAGCAGGTTGCGTTCTCACATTAGTAAATTTTTTTTCGAAAAACTCGGCTATCCTGAGAAGTTAGAGTCACTTAGATATGAAACAAGAATGGTCCATACCGCGGAAGAACCATGACGTAAATATTTTTTACGAAATTCTAAAAGCCATTGCATCTATGCACAGAAAAAGAATGGCCTGCTGAGAATTTAAGTCAAATTTAGACGTGAAACTCAACGAAACTCAGAGAGAGCTATACGCTGTAGAAGTACTTAGTCTAAAGGGGATGGACTCCTGAGAACAAGTGCAAAATTTTGGCGATTCCGGGAAATTATAGGTACCTAAATTTGAAATACGAATTTTCCACCCAAATTGCATATAGGCTTTAGCCAAGACATTTTTTCCCAGGAAATTCTAATGGTGATGGCATCCGAGCATGAGTGCTTTCATTCGTTAGGGAATGGCTTCCTGAGAACATGTACAGAATTTGTGCAAAAATCCTGGCCATTGTCGGAACTTATATAGCGACATAAAAATGGAACAAATTTTTTCCATCCGAATTGGTCAGGATCTTTTGTCGAAAATCTAAAAGTCATCAGATTTGGGCTCAAGAGGACTTTTTCGAGAGGGGATAGAGTAATTCAACTTTACTATCTTTTCTACAATACTAACTGGACTTTTGCTCACGAGTTTAAAATCATCAGCGTCTCCAAGGACCTTTTTGGATTTGTTATTATATTACACATTTTCCAGCTATCTGCTCCCATATCACTTTATTTTTTGTTGTTGCCACAGCATGAAGTAACATTTTAACATTTGGAAGATAAAGAAAACATCTAAAAATGCTGAGTCCTAAAGCACCCATCTCGTAACTATGACGCAAATTAAGTAAATTGAAAAACTGATATCAGTCTGAATTGTATCGTCCACTAAAATATTAGTCTCCCGATGTTATGTCCCTTTGAGTATTTTGAATTGGTCACACTGGTGTAGAAATCATTTAGTGGCACACAGAGCTTGTATGGCTGCACCCTTATTTAACACATGCAAATAAGTCCGGTATCGTAAAAGATGGGGTGGCAGATGTGAATAAAAAGGGAATTCAGCCGGTTGTAAGGATACAGATTTTCCTATCGTAGGTGGTTTGCTGAGGAAAGCATTGCCAGGTGAAATATTATATCGAAAAACGTAATTTGCTGCGATATTTTCTTTTGACCTTTAAGATCAGATGCTTACTAGAGGATATTGCGTTAAACGCTTAAAAGAGGCTTCGAACCACACTAGCTACTCAGTTTTAAGCAATCAACACTGACTGCAGTGTAAGGAAGTTATGTTATTTGGGTGTTTTTTTTGTGATATTCTTGTATTTTGTGTTTTGTTTTTAATTTTTACTGTAGATATTGTAACCATCGTTTTCTTTCATCTATCAACAAGGGTCTAGATGCCGGATTTAAAGAAGGTCCTATCTTTTGAGACTAAGAAGTCTTTCCAGGTCCTCTGACCATCCTGAAAAATATTCAACCCTTGTTCTCTATGCAAATTCTGCCTTGAGAAATGCAAGTAATAATTAAATGGAGCCAGGTCTAATGAATGGGTTGAATGGAATAAAACTTTATATCCAATAGCCTCGAGCTTCTGGTTGGTCCTCAAAGCCAAAGTCATGAAGGAAAACAGCACCTTGTCGATTGAGTAATGCTCTCAATGAATCGGATCGCATCTGGTGGGATATGTAAATTATTAATGTTTCAGATACAAACTGGCGTTTGTAAGAATAGCAGGTTACCCTCCAGGGGTTATCTTGGGCCTTTTTCGTACTATGTATCATACTTACGACAGACGAGCATTACTAAATACCACTTGTAGACAAATCTAAACTTATCCAAGTGGATCTTGATGATTATATGGCTAACAGCCTGTTTTCGTTCAGCAATGGTTCATTATGCACTAATGTGTTCAGGATATCGTCATTAAGCTCCTTAGGCACTTAAAAGCAAGGTTAATCTTCAAGTATCACCAGTAGCATTCTCCTTTGGCGATAGGTAATTTTTCTCGGTAAGAAGAGAAACTGGGCTAGAAAGGAAACTCATTATTGGGTAAAGTCCAATTTACAGCCGTCAAAATAAAAATAAAAACGAATTTTACTCTATAAGATATGGGGAACTTTATAAAACTCTGACTTTCACCAAGTAAATCTAGAGGTTTTCGGAAAAACCCTCAATTTTTTAGGTCACAATTTGAATTTCCCGCCATATGCAATATAACTGTAAAAGATTGCGGCGTAAATATATATTCAGCATCTCTGGCTGCTTCATATGGCAATGCCTTGCAGCAATCACACCTCACTGGGAGGTAAGAAAAACAAAAAAAAGAGAAAAAGATACTTCTAAGTATCTTTTGGGTGTACGTGTGAACGCAGCCAAGTGTGTAAAGTGATAAAATGATTTCCAAGTGTCAAATTTCCTGTGGGTTTGCAATCTGTCCATGATAATACGAGGAAAAGTGTAATAATCTCGGCGGTTTGCTATGTTTTGCAAGGAGCAATTCCTTCATGTATTTTTTTGACTAAATTAATTCGATGAGTTTGTTTTTTTGTATGTAGTGTGCTATGAAAATATTCATCGTCTTTTGTAGATAAGTCAAAATTGTGGGTAGACAACGAAATCCATAAACTCGGCAAGGAGGTGAGAAGCCTTTGCAGGCCACAATAAAAATGGCTTCATTCGATGTCCACGATAGAAATAGGTAAGTCAAGTATTTATGGCCGGATTGATTACCTTTCCAGCCAGACGATTTTAATGAAATTTTGTCTGTGGAGTATGCTCTGTGAAGTCGTTCACATCGTATTCCCCAATTCTGTTCTATTGTGCGGTAGAACTGATGATGTTTTATGGATTTTTAAGATGATGTGACCATTTCAAAATTCCTGTGGGGAAAATGTCCTTGAGACACATATAACACTCCCAACGTTTAGAAGTTATTAAGTTCCTTTAGGGGAATTTCTAGTTGCACGCTAAAGATACCTATTAACCGGAATAATTCCCTTTAATATTTTTCAGTTGGTATTTTGGATCTATGTCTAGACAAGATGCGACTGATTTGCTACTGAATGAACGGGAAAGTGGAGTATTTCTTGTAAGGGATAGTACATCAATTATAGGTGATTACGTATTATGTGTAAGGTAAGAAAACCTATGCTTTTACTGAAAATCCACGCGATACCGTGACAATTCACATTTAAAATTTCAGGGAAGATACCAAAGTTAGTCATTATATCATAAATAAAATTCAACAACAGGATCATCAAACCGTCTATAGGATTGGTGATCAATCGTTTGCTGATCTGCCTGAACTGTTAACATTTTATAAATTACACTATTTGGACACAACACCTCTAAGGCGGCCAGCATCACGAAAATTAGAGCGAGTTATTGGAAAATTTGACTTTGATGGAAGTGTGAGTATTTATTTCAAAATCTTCCACTTATCAGGGACCAAAATAAGTTCCATGATTTTGACAGAATGTGTGAATCCAAGAAACGTAATTAACTCTTAAAATCTGTCCAATTTGGTGGTATTTCCTATACTACAACTAATGAGAATGAATGCAATTCTTGGTTCACCTTTTCATGTACATTTTGTATATAGTGATTTACAAATCCTTGTAGGTCTATAGAAACAATCGACTAATGATTGCCCTTAGAAAAGCTTCAGTCCTAGTCCATGTTGATCGTGAGATAATTTTTAAAGCGCTTTGTGAAAACCTAAAAACAATCCATCAGAAGGATCAAAAACTGAATCTAGGAATGTTAAAGGATCCGTCTCAAAGCCTATATGTTCTAGAAAAGTGAAGTTAATCGACTTGTTCCGTTATAAGGTAACCCTGACACTACACACAGAAATTTCAGGTTTAAACGCCTACAAGAACGCATAGGTCATAGTATATTTTATGTAGCACAAAAAGATCACACAAAGTAGGACTTGTTTATTCTAGAACTTATATTACTGCTCCCACAGATGAATTTTTCTAAATACCCCAGACCACGGGAAACTTTAGAGCACGAACCAAGTAAAATTGATCTCCTAGTTAGAATCCTGAAGAACTTCATCTGATTACCTGAAAAAATTACATCATATCATTTTCTACTTGGAATTTTATACAGTTTCCTAAAGACATAGAGGATGAGCTTCGCCGTGGTTGGAAGCATAGGTCTTTTTCAAGTTGAAGACTTTGGATTTAGCCTATGAAGCTTGCCACGTATGTTACGGTCTTTCTTAGGCTTACGATGAAGCCGCCAAGAAGATTTAATGAGGAAATTTGATACTCTTCCTTGTAATGGACTTCACTTCTTAACTGAAGGCAAGTTGGTCCACAAAAAACCAATTTACTGTCTATGCATGAGGCCTCTCTGTACAGTAGGACTATTTAAATAGCAGCACCTTCTGTAAAGTGACAGTTTGCGATTATTTTTTAAGTTCAAAACAGTAAGCAGTCACTTTGCTCATAGGTTCTCCTCTCTGTAGGCGTTACTGTCCCAAAAGAATGTAAATACAATGACAGTTTCTTCTACTGACAGAAATCTCTAGATTGTTTCGATCGGATATTTTCGTAGGTAAGAATATGCAGATTTAGCTTTTGCGGCCATCTTTGTCTGCTTCTGGCTTCGATTGGACCCATAGATGGAAACATTTTTTGATAAATGTTGCAACTGAAACATAGATATTGTAAACAAAGCCATGTAATTGTCGCAACTAACCATGGATAGTTTCTTGTCAGCAGAAGAATTTCAAATATTCGTTGACGTCAATTTATGTCATAAGTTTTTCTACTATCCACTAAATTACCCACGACATCTGGTAGCATACTCAACTCTCTTTTGTTGTCCTATCTCCTATTTTCAGCTATGCTGAACTTACCACACATCCGTTCAAATCCCACAAATCTTCGTCTACCACCAAAATCTTTTTCAGATTTTTTACAAAGTTTAAAAACCTAAAACATCAAAAATTTATTATTTCTATTTATTAACACTCATGAAAAGTTTTGTTAAATTCTCAAGAAATTTATGGAGTTTTGAAATATATTTGCGCAGTAATTCCCAACATTCAGAGAATTATCTATCATATTCCCGTCCGCATATTTTGTCCAACTCTGCTCAATCCCGAAGAAGTGCCGCTCATTACTCAAAAATTTTATGTCAATCCCCAGTCAGATTTACACAGCCTTTAGTAAGCTGTGCCTACTGCCCAATATACCCTTTTAAAATATTTAAAAAAATATTTATGCTAATTTCATCCGCACATTTTACTTGGTTCGTTCTAGCTTTCATAAAGCATGTGTGCAGATTTTCTCCTTTGTGGACGTGGGTTTGAATCCTGAACAGAGCGCTGCTATTCATTTAAATAACAGTGGATGAGGCAATTCTATTGAAGAGAATTGTATTTGCAAAACCACTGAGATATTGCACAGTAAAAATTTCATGCCAAAAATTCTGGCTTACTTGGCTCCTCTTACCTTGTTTCCGTCCGGCTAAGCCGTGCTGTATGGATCGCAGCTACAGGTTTGCCCCATGAGCTTAGAAAATACTTTGAAAGAAAAACCATTTGCCTGCAGCAAATGAGTCATATATCTTTTATCTTTGTCCAATTATAATTAGGCTTCGTTTTACATTTTTATACTTGAAAATTTTTAATGGCCTGGACACCCGAAAATATCGCCACAGATTTTTACCATACAAATTCCAAACCTGTTTTTTCTTGACAAGGGTGAGAAATAGAAGTTCTACTCAGAGTATGATCCACAGAAATATAAAGTTTTCGTCAGTTAATGCCATTGTGTCATATTACCAAAAAGTAATGAAGCTATTCGGTCACAGATAGGACAACATCACTAATATACTGATCTACAAATTTACCTATGTAGGTTGGCAATGGTTGTCCCATATAGTTCACAAAGTCAAACGTGAGCCTGAGGATGAAAACACTTCCTACTCTTCTTTCATTGCTTTGTAAATTCCCAAGAGGGCTCAACTACTAAGAAAAAATTAGAAGGATTGTAGACATATCTCCAATAGACAAATAAAATAACTAAAATACAAAAACTGGGTTAATCTCTATTTAAGTAGATAAATCTGTACACATCAAAAAATAATTTCCGATTTTGTTGTAACTTCCATTGCTTTCCAAAGATCTAATTTGTATAAAATACGTTTAGAACGACGAGTACAATCCATATAAGTATAGTACTAGAAATAGACACCTCAATAATCCTTGGAAATACACACTAAATCAACCAACTTACCAAGTATATAAACCAACTGAAATAGGCGATTAATAAAGTCATGACAATCCAAAAAATCTCCGAAGATAAAATTCCCTTCTGGGCAGTGATAAGAATTTCAGGACTAGGGAATTTCTTGATGATTATGGGTGGAAAGTATTGTACTTTTGGACAGATATCAGAATTGGATTGAAAGAAACTCAGAAATGTAGACGAATTCATTTTGGTTAACTTTGGAATTACTGGAAAAATTTCTCGACAAGTTTTATTGAACAAACCTAAAGTCCTAAACGGAAAAATTTTCTGAGGGTAGTGTTGAATTTTTGTTACCATAGCAATGAATATGGCAACAATTTTTAAAAATTTGAAAAGTAGTCTTTGACAAACTGCACGTAAAAATAAGGCAATATAGAAATGTTTAGCACACTTACCTACACTTAATACCGAGAAACTGTTATAATTTTACAGTGGTGTTGGTGAAAAACACACAATCAGTTAGAAGTTTTATCATATAAATATTCTCGAATACATACTGAACTCGAAAAGAAAAAATATATAACTTGAAGTTAAACAAAAATTAATTTTTCCTGGTAAGGAGATGAAAGAGTAAAGCGACGAACTTTTTTTTTTTACAGAAAAGGGTGTATTACCATTTTAGGCAGTGTTAAACTGGCATTTCGTTAGAAAAAAACGGGACACCATATTTGAAAAATGATAACTAGCATAAACAGTGGATGTAAATTTCAAAAAATATCCTATCAATGGGTACATCCCGCGTACTCAGCTACTGAGAGGCTATGTTACCTAGCAAAGACTAAAAACGAAAGACTAAAGCGACGAACTTTTTTTTGTTTTTTACAGAAAAGGATGTGTTAGCATTTTAGGGAGTGTTAAACTTCAGAATTTGACGACAGGGAATTATTTTACTTAGGCTTTGTGAAGCTTTTAGGTCGCTTGTAGACCACTTATGTGCTCAGAGAAGGTCCTCTAGATTTGATTTTTAGATCTTCTTGGTGTTTTGTTATAATCGGTAAGAAGAACTGTTTTGTGTTCGTCCCAGTTACCAGAGAATTTGATTATGTTAAAGGATTTTCTGACTAGCGTTAGCTTTCTGCCAAGTTCCCTATTCCACCAAGACAGTTCCCTATTGGTAATCCTTTACCTCATCGGGCAGCCTGTGTCGAAGGACTTCATGATGTCATTCCAGAGTTGGTTCGAGGCTATGTCCACTGCCGATTACGTCATTTCCCAGTGAAGTGACCTTGCTCCTAAAGAGTTATCGATAAAGCTTCCATTATGTTAGTCTGCCTACCCTATGTGCCTCTTACCTATCCGCAGAAGCCTTAATGTCGCAGGGTGAAAGGGTGAAGGGTGCTGTATGTGTTTGTAAAATATATTTTCGAAATTCGTACAAATAACATTTGTACGGAAAGATTGTACATGAAAGTTACCAGTAGAAATTTCTATGTATCGATTATTTGCATGTGAAGTTATGGTAAAAATTTCACTGATTTTGGTGAGTGTGTTAGTTAGAAATGAATGAAGGTATGACTGAAAGAGTGATATCCGAATTTTTGAACTGAGATACTTGAGTATTATAATGAAATCAGAATCAGAATCTCAAAGATATTTTTATAGCATTGATTTAAAACAACTGATTAGAGGAATTTAGTTAGAAAAAGATCGCAAAAAAATTCCATAGAAGTTAACAAAGTCGAAATTTATCTGTAAATGGATAGGGGTCCTAGAAGATACATGAGAGCTGTGTCTGGATTACGAGCAGGAGGTTGGCTGTTACCGGCAGCCGAATGGTTAGCATGGGACAGCTAACCTACAAACAAATACTCGAATTAACAAGGGGCGTCGAAGTTAGGGTTCTGCCAGGGAATTTCCCGACGGGAACCGGCTGAAACGGCTCTTGGCAGAGGGACGAAAAGGGATCCAAGTCTGATTCAGTGGACAGATATATATCGACGATGAGAATTCAGAGTTATTGATAGAAGTCCTTGCGGATAGGCACAATGCTTTTATCGATGGAAGTCGAGCACCAAAAGGATATTAAAGTTTTAACAATCATGCCAATTTTTTCATCAGTTTTAAGATTCTATTGGTGTAAAATTTACCCAATGCACCCAATTTTATCTTGGCTTTCCTAACTTCTGTAATAATTTTTAGGTACCTCGAAAGATTTTACTTCGCCCTCATCTCATAAAGCTTTCATGTTCCTCCTCTCCCTTAGATTTCCAGCAGACACGTGATCTATCATGAAGTCTTCTTTCCTTCTCCCAGAGGTCCTCTATAGGACTACGTTTAAATCCTTGTTTAGGCCAACTGGGAGCTTCATAAATCTTTCGATGGCTACATCCGCAGGTTGTAGGTAATGGACCTGGTGATTTCTTGTGCTCGGCTTTTCGGCTACGATTTTGGAAATTTTTGGCACTTCCTTCTATACGATTAAGGAGAAATATCGCACCTTGGTCAAGGCATAATTTGTGCTTAGTTTACTCTAAGGTAAATTTCTCATTGTTTGAAGGTGCTTGGATCCAAAGCATTGGCCTTTACTCAGATTCTGGGTGAGTGACTCTGATTCCAAGAAACTGACGAGATCCAGTATTGTTTTGATATTAGAAAAACGTCATTTATACCTGATTTACATCGCTTGATTTCATCCACTAGATTTTAAAATCTAGAAAACCTTTTACATCGCACCGGCAAGATTTAGTTTGATATTAAAGCAATTTTTTGACATATCTGACATGTTGTGAATGAATGTATGGGAAATTTAGTAGATTTTAGTTGAGATTTTCTGAAATCCAGTGATTAGTACCTAAAATCTAGTTGCGGGGTAAATCAGATATTAGGCTGTGTTGCATGGATTTTGTTTGAAAGTGGAGATTTTCTCGACCCATCTCCTGCTCATGTTCGGAACGTTCTTACCTCTTATTATCAATCCATTTCTTTTCAGGACCAAGATGATCTACCTTTCCGGCGTGGTGAAATATTAACAGTAATTAGTAAAGACGAGGATCAGTGGTGGACAGCGAAAAATGCTGCAGGACAAACTGGCCAAATTCCAGTGCCATACGTGCAGAAGGTGAGTCTGATCTTCACAATGAAAACCATATAATAACGGATATTCCATTTATTTTTCAGTACGAGGAGAATAGTCAAAACAATATTTTAGAACGTCCAGGATCTGGTGGTAGTGGTGGTACAGTACCTCGAGGTGGAAGTGGTGGTGGTGGTATACCAAGCCCTCATCAGTTAGGAAGTGCTCTAAAAAAATCAGATCTAAATGTAAGCGAAAGGCGTGAGTATTAGTTATAGAGGTTTTCATTGATCTTTTGTTGCAGCGCAAACTTCCAGCATTCGCACGTGTAAAACAGGCTCGTGTACCAAATGCCTATGATAAAACAGCCCTCAAATTGGAAGTGGACGACATTATAAAGGTTACGAAGACCAATATAAATGGACAGTGGGAAGGTGAACTTAAGGGTAAAAAGGGACATTTCCCGTTTACACACGTTGAATTCATTGACGACTGTGAACTACTAAATGCAACAACAGCAACAACAACAACAACAAATAGTTGTAACAGTGCCAGTACAGGTGGTGGGGGCACAATCGTAGTTGGAAATAATGAATGGGGCGATTGAGATGAGAGATTTATTTAAGAAAGTCATTTTTTAGAAACAACTGCGAGAGTGTATGTGGCAATTTAAATTTATTACTTCTTAGGTTTTTTTACTAAAAACGGATATGTTTCACGGTAAATAGTATTTGAGATTTTCTTTATATATAATTTTAAGTGACAGAGACGAGGCTGATGAATCAATATCGCAATAAAGAGAGGAATTAGTTTTGACGAGGACTAGTCCTCCTCAGAAGAATTGTAAACTAATTGAAAGTGTAATTATTTACAAATAATTTAACTAGTAATTGCCTGTAATTGTTGCTATTTATTTCATTACAAATAACTCACAAATATGATGAATTCTCACAATAGACACGATAAAATATAAAAGCATTTTTCTTTTTTATCTTTGAGTAGAAAAATTTTTAACCATCTTCAAGTTTTTGCGCAAATAGTAAAATATTGCACAAAAAATCTCTTTTTTTTCTACTAGAGTTTCAAAATTCGAAGCTATTGAAGAAAATTTTTCAATTTTTCTCAAAAATATGCCAAAAGCTAAAAAAATATGGAAAAAAATTCGTGAAAGATATGTAAACAAATCCAATAAAAAATTATACAAATCAATCAATATAAAAATTCGCCAGATTAATGCTATATAATCGTTACTACCTTTAAAAAATATAAAAAAATATTTCGACTGTAGATAAAAAAAAAACAAATACAAAAAAGCAGTTTCAAATAGTTCGTGAGAAAGACAAGCTAAAAAATAAAAATATTAAAACGTGGAAGAAGCAATTGTAAAATATTAAAACAAATACACAAATATCCTAGGCTATTAAAAGAGAAAGCGCAAAAAATATTATTGTAAGAACTATTAAGGCAACCCATATAAAAATCTAAAAAAGAAAATACACAGAGCATGTAAGTAATATATATTTTTTTAAAGTTAATTCTTGTATATTTAGTCGAAAAGTAAGAAAATGGATATGTGGGGCAGAGTAGTATCGTGCCGTAAACAAACAACCCATGAAATGACAACATTTAATTGTCGAAAGAGAATGCATAATTATGTCAATCTGACAAAAATGACAAGGATAAACAAAAGAAAAATTATTAACAGTGGCGAGAGAGAGATGGCAGAAGAAAAAGAGAAATATACATTAAAAATTATTACGAAAAAAACATACAACCATATGTTCTCATTTCACACTATCCTGGTCTGTACGTTGTTATTTTTTATTAAAACATTGAGAAATTCATTAATTTTTTTTTTCATTTTCATTTCTGTAATTACACCCCTTTTATTTACGGTGGGTTTCTATATCAACAGTGAGTAGATTCTTGAATATGATAAATCCAGTGTTGACTGGCAAGCGATATTTAGTGAACATCACAAAGCGCCAATCAAACGAACAGCTTCCAGGAGCTCAGGAAAAATTGCCACCACTGCGGGGCGCCCCTACATTCCCTAAGTATAGGTCCAAATTCCATAATTACATGCTCGTGGTGGATTAATACACTTAAATCCCTATAAATGTGCGGAATCGTAGAATTTCTTGCCCACTCAACAGGCCAATCTTTTTCGATTGAGTTCCCTCGCGCTCAGATCCGTTGAAGTATAAAATTTAGTAGAAAAGATGCTAATGATTTTTGCGTAGTTTGGTCGAGCAATCTATTAACAGAGTTTTGCCATCACTTCCAGAAGCTCAAAAAAATGCCCCCGATGTAGGCAATTCATAATTGCGCATTCTGGGCACTACACACACTTAAATCGCTATAAGTGCGCAGAATCGCCGGGAAGATAGACAGTAGTTATTTAAAACGAGGACAGTTATGTGGAGGATTAAGCGGTTTTATTTTACCCTTTACGATGAGAAAACCGGAACATTATCGGTCCATGATCCCTTTGCATTATCAGGCTCCTTCAGAAAGGTTATGAATGCATAGTAGTCGGGGTAGCGGGCTAGGAACTAGCGTTTACATACTTTGACTGGGTTGGCGTTGGGGAAACAACTGAAGACTGGAAACAAACTTACTACAGCCCGAAACATTTGTAGTGTTAAAATTTAAGTCTCACGAAAAGATATTTTTTGGGCTGACTATCGAGTTCGAAGGGAAACTTTGGGCCACAGAAGGGTTGTACCTCTGTTTTGAAAGACACCTTTGACGATTTCTCTAGTCTTCAATGTCGGGGAGAGAGAGACTCCCCCAGCGCTCATTTGAAAATGGGTAAAATACTGAATTTTTAATTATTATATATTTTTTAAATTTTTTATGTCCACTGGAAATTTATTGGGGGAGAATAATAACACACGAGCTCTCCATCCATGGAGAAGAAGGCTAGGCGACACACAAGGTATCCGGGAGCTTTTGGTACGCACTTCTTACCCAAAGCCGATGAACTTATAAGAGGAAGTGAAGGTTTGGAGGAAATGCATTATACAAAAGGTAAAAATATAAAAGAGGGGCTGCAAAAAGCGAGTAAAAAATGGCAGTAGCTGCAGCAGCAACAACAGCACCAACAACTGGGGGAAATGTTACTTCTGTTAGGTACCCCCGTTCCCCAAGTTCTATATCACCACCTCATCTTCACCCTCTTTTTCCTTACATACATTTGATATTGCCTTGGGTACATAAGTTCTGTGTGGGGGTGGTTGGTTCGTGTTGTTTTTGGGGTGAGATCGCATATGTGTGTTATACAAGAGTAGAAGTAGCAACAACACAACACACGAATGGATTGCATCGGAAAAAAATTGCATAAGAAAAATTTATGTAAGAAAAACAACGGTGACTTTTTTTACTTCGTTTTTCCTTGTTTTTGTTATTGTAGACCGTAGAAAAAAACCTACCCTTCATGTGTAATTAAAAGGTAGGAAACTTCTCTTGTAGCCCTCTTTATGCTTTTCACTTTTCTGCAAACTTTATCCATTACAGTTTTCGCACACTGAAGCCCATTTTTCTAGGCATTCTTACACTTTGCAAAATCCGTAGCAGGGGGACGACAGGAAAAGATGTGACATAGTCGCACAAAGCGCCAGGAGGGATGAGGCTAAAAAAAATTATGTAACATCCCGATATCTAGGAGATTGCAATTGCCCACACGCACCGCCTGGAACGGAAGTTAATTTTCTTTGAGCTATGTGGGCAGTTTATAGTATCTTTTAGTAGTCTCAACGTTTTCAAGTACTTCACAAAAAAATCCTTCCGTTTACCTGCCAATCTGCAGTGCATAATAACTTGTTAGCGCTACATTTCCAGAAAAGTTTTTAAACTTTTCCATATAATCCAACACCACAAATGGATTCAAGAAATCTTTGAAATTTCATCTTTGTCATATCTTTCTTCTTTACGGCTTCCATACGCTACATTTCTCCCCTTGTTTAATATCTAGATGAAGAGTTGGGGATGGTAGGATGGCATAGAAAGCTCGTAGCGTCAGACGCGAAGCATTTAACTAAAAAATTTCACTGAGATTAGGGGATTAGCTTTTCCGTACTTAAGGTTGAATGTCACTCTTATGATTATCTCGGGGGTTGATGACCTTACGCACTTTTCTTTTAAAATATTGAGTGTGCTATTAAATGTGCGTTAATCCTTTCCTTCCGCACGAAAGGGGCTAAGCAGCAGCGGTTGGTAACAAAACAAGAGGTATGATATTGGTATTATTTTGCATCGTGTAAAAAACAAAAGAGGGTATACAGCTCGCGATGAGGGAAGTTAAATTCAACGAAGGAAGGTTAATGACAGTTTTACGAGTAGTTTACAAGAGCTGAGTAGACAAATAAAGCATCAACATATTAAAACTAAAAAAATTGAGGTCAATAACCATACCTGGCGCCTATCCGATTGATATCTAAAACACTAATAGCATATTCTATATCAATTACAGGCTACTAATCATATGTTTCATTGTATAGTGTGCGCTTGGATGCACTGTATCTACCCATGAAGTGTTTGATGGGATCCCGTTCGAAGGACCGGGTTAGCTTGCCCTAAGTATACTAATAGACAAAAGACATATTAAGTTGTATCGAATAGGCTGTACTATTTTTTTAATTGTTTCTATTGTTTCACCGATAAAACTTTATGTTACTCCGACCTCAAAGAGTTTTTGCCAAGGAAAGTTACCGATTAGATTACTGTCATACGTCGGAGATGAATCTATTTGTTCCACCATGTTGGGAAAATGAGGGCTATTGCTTTAGGTGAAAAATTCTATCACCCATCATCGTCGATTTTCGTGGCTTTGGTGTGAGGAGTTCATTCGGATATAAAAATAATATTTCACAGTAAGGGGGATATGCTGGGAAGAAAACATGTATAACCCCAAGAAGATAAGAATTGGCTCGCAATGAAATTAACTATTGTTTTACACACAAATTATTTTAAAAAAATTATACATTGTAATAATAATTCCACCAGTTTGTTTTTCACTTCCTCTCCCTCCTCCATCTACGCTATTTTCCCAGTCTTAACTGAAAATTTTCAAACGAAAAAAAACTTGTTATTCTCCTTTTCAAAGATGAAGTATTCGGGAAGAGTTAAAATTTACTAAGGATTCCCTTTGCAATTTATCTACCCCCACTCCATTCCGCTAACCCCCTTCCTATCTTCATTAGGATGCTAAATAAGAATTTAGTGGCAATTGAATGTTGCATGAAGTTGTAAACGGTAGTATGGAGTAGGGACGAGATTTGCGGGTACCATCGAGCGTAAAAGGTGGGGAAGGGAGGTAAAAAATAAATCAGTACGCCAATAAACGCTGAAAATTGATTTAATTTCAGAAATGCAAGCAACATGGATTAGATGAGACGTTGAGTTGGCTTTACTAACCGGTTCCTTCACTGATGGCGTGATAATCTTGTCCTAGCAACTAATGGGTGTCGGTAGATGCCTGTCATCCCCATCATCCCTTGCCACAAAAAAATCTTGTATACCGTATGCCAACAGTAACGACGAAGGTATCATATCAAAAACAACCAAAAATATGAGTCTGACGAAAACAGAGACACACATACACAGGTAATAGAGAAAACAGTTGAGAACGGAAAAAGTTGTTAATAAACCATTCCACCAACAGGCTACCGCCTATCTCGGAGGGAATTCGCCCATTTACTCCCCCAGACCCAACCAATGTACCTGGTTGCAGTATTCTATTAATTTTCGGGATCAGATTTTCACGGCATGAGACTTATTAACGAATATTTTCATGGGAGGACGCGGGTTTGGCGGTGAAGAAACAAGCGTTGATTGGATAGATGAATGGAAAATGCGACACCCTCTACCCTGTCCACGATACAATTCTTGTTATATTAAATTAAATATTGCATTGGTTGGTATTATATTATTACCCCTGAATACAGTGATTTTGATGAAATTTACCGGGCCTTATTGTTGACGGGTGAACTTTTACTTTTTCCTCAGGCAGCCAAGGGCTGTTAAGTGGCATTCCGTAATATCTGTGGAGTACTCCTTCGCCCCTGTAAATCGGTGTTGGGTAGGAAATTCGATTAAATCAATACTGATGAAAAGAAAATTTTAACGG
Source organism: Dasypogon diadema (assembly GCA_006980735.1). Taxonomy (NCBI): domain Eukaryota; kingdom Metazoa; phylum Arthropoda; class Insecta; order Diptera; family Asilidae; genus Dasypogon; species Dasypogon diadema. The sequence goes on along the minus strand of QYTT01085345.1, from coordinate 25,221 downwards.
AATTTAATTCAGGGAAAAATTTAAGTTCAAACCCTGTTGAACACCTCAAATCATATAGCCACCCTATTTTGGATTTCGGGCGAATATTAGTGCGGTTTCAGGAAGAAATGATCAACGGTTGATCCGATCAACACCACACCTCAAGTCATGCAAAATAGTGCACTAGCTAAGATCATTACGGGAGTACCTGCCTCACAAAACTGGAAGCATTTTTGATCCATAGGAATGATCCTCATCGAATCCTTCCAGCAAGTTTCAGGGAATGTTAGTGCTTAGAAAATATGATAATTTTTTGCACGCTTGTCCCAGATCTCATCGAAATGGTGTCTATGTAGGCGAAACTTTACAGCTATAGGGGATTTTCTTGGCTTTATTTCATCTTCATATAGACGGCTGGTGGGGACGTGCTCGGAATTGCAGGCTTTATAGAAATATAGTAATGGTAATGGTTTACAATACTTGGATATCTAACTGTACATAGAAGAGAATCTATTCAAAGGCCTCATAGTCTTATATCACAGGAACTCCTTAATAATAATTTCGCATGCATAAGGCTCACTCAGTCGAGAGGAGACAAAAACAGTGTTAAAAAATAGCTGAATACAAAACGCTGAAACAGAATCGCCGAGTTTCTTGCCTAAATTTTGAACACGTTTTCAACAGGCCACTCACCTTCCATCAAGCCCTCCGTTCACAATCGGTTAGCTACATCCATCTACTTTATAATAGCCTGTCGATCGATCACTCTCTTTACCAATTCTAGAGAATCTGTCGGCTAGCGACATACCCATACTTGAGCTATTCTTCACAAGTTCATCGGCTGCCTCATTCCACAGTACATCACTGTGACCTGGAATCCAGCAGAGATTGATCCTCCAATAGTTCCCCAAGGTGAGAGATTTCCACAAAAGCGCTGAGCCAGGCCCGACTTGATCATATTGATCATAGTGCTTTAATAATAGACGGTCAATGTAAATCTCGACATCGCTATTAGTCGGTATACAGATGTCGCCATTATTAGTATAACAGTATTGTTTATTAAAGAGATCTCCTCTTAAAAAAACGCTACAGTAATCAAGCAAGTAATAGGATTCCCAGATATTGACGTAGGTCCAAAAATCTCCAGCTTGCACCCCTTGCCCACTTTCGACCGGTCTATGTACAAATTTATTCAGATATGCCTGATCTACATCCCACACCTCTCTGTTAGGGATACTGATGGAGTAGCCTCTTCTGAAATCGAGCTGCGGGAATGTGTAATCCGTGACCTGGTGCATACCACCCTCGAAGCTGGTCATTATCCTGGTCTAAGGCCATCCAATGGCCTGACTCCCACAGTCTTAGGGCTTTTTTGGCAGTGATGCTTTTATCACGTTTAGAGAAAGAAGACTGAGCATGACCTCCATTGTTCCTCTGTTCGGTGTTGAGTTAAATGTAACCGTCAGATCGCAGCAAGCTGCCTGCGCTTTGTGGCTTGGTAATGCTTTTGAGATGGGGCATAGCCTTCGGATCTCAGCGGATTTTGGGTTTCTCAACTAAATTTCGCAGAATCTACAGGGAGATACGTTACTAAATACTGCATGACCCTCCAAGAACCACTATAAAACAATCGGACTACTATAGAAGTCTGAAGACAGGAAGAAACACTAGAGCTGCTTTTATGTCTGCAAAAGCTTATCGAAGATGATGATGAGATTTGCGATGTTCCCAGATCAAAAGCCTCTCTGCACGCATCTTTTAACATTTTTACAGGAAAGGCAAGAGAATCTAACACCAATACTCACAAAAGTTCTTAGGGCATGATATGTTCTTGAATATGTACCTAAAGTGTGGAGAAATATAAGAGGGTTGTTTATACCTAAAAGTGGGAACTACCTTTTGCGTCTTCCTGGGCATTGGAATGTTTTGATGATATTTTTTTTCTGACCTATGATAGTCGAACAATCGTGACAAAGGCTTAGAGGCCCTAGTGATATTACGAGTTAAGAATACATTATCTAGCCAAGACAGAGTTGAGCAACCCCACATTGCGATGAGTTGTTGGGTTAGTGTCTTTAATCATCTTTTGTTTTCCCGCTAGACCTCAGGCTGCTACTATTCAAGTGAAACGTGCACCGATACCTTCGCACAATTTTCTAATACACTTGACCAGGGCCGATCTTTGGTTTGGTTATTGATCATGATAAAAATCACTTCTGCAAACAGGGCCAAATCAATGGGATGAAACCCCTGGACCGAGGCAGTTCAAACTCTTTAAAATCCCTAAACTAGAAATTATCAATCACAAACTTCTTGCAGTAGACAAGGATAGTAACTAAATTTTAAAAGAATCCAGGACTACCCAAAGCCATCGAGATAGATGAACACCGATCTTTTCTGTCAGCTAGGGCCTCCTCTCCAAATTCATTCATCTGAACTAATCATCAACCAATTCTAGTGTAGTAAGAAATTTAAACTTATCAAAGTTTTTGCAAGTTTTCACTTAATTAAAAATGAAATTAAACAGAAATTCCAGAGCAACTATATACAAGTAAAAAAATGATATAATTCCTCTCTTTGTATGGTTGAATTCTAGCGACTAGTGATAGGAGCTTCGTGTCCATTCCACCCACTACCATCTTTATTATTTTACTTGTAAATCTCGATGCGCAGTAAACCATAAAAATGAATCCACAGAATTTTGACGTGTAATTAACTTAATAAAATTTTTGTGGCTTTCTGTTTGGAAATATCTATCGTCCCTTCTGAGTGGTAACCAGACTTGTTGTTTCTATAAAATGTCCCTTTTCCATATTTCTCTTCTTTTCGTTTTTTTAATACGAATTCCTTTTCGTATTGTCTGACATTATTAATTGTCATATGTTGACGACGGGCTGTATAGACCAGCTAACCAATTTATGATGTGGATAGGATATAATTCAAGACTTTGGTCAAGAGTTGATTCTGTCAGTTAAAAGAGCATTTTAGATTGTGGTCGGATCGAGTTAAGAGAATCTAGGAAAATCGAATGATGAGTGGGAAAGTGTATGACGGGAGTGAAAATGGTTTTTAACAATACAGTTCGGAAGACGCCAATTCCAGACACAATGCGATTTTCAGCTCCAATTAACACGTTGACTGCTGTGCCGTGCCGGTCACCGGTGATCTCTCTCACGACAAAGGCGGAATTCTAGCACGAAAGCTTCTATGCTAATTGCTGCAGTCAACGTGTTAATTTAGCTTCTCAGTGATGAGATTTATATTAAGTCCTTAGGAATTCTGCTAAAAAGAAAAGAAGCTGACACCCTTTTAGATACATTAGGTTCGGAAGAGTTTTACTAATTGCCTCAAAAGACAATATTTACAACGTGGCTCTATAAGGTTTTCGGCAATTACTCCTTTGAATGTCAAATGTTGAAATACGAACACAGCAGTTCAAATGGTAATCACGATGGCCTGAATGGATAAAAAAAAATAACAATCCAATATTGTATCCTAGAATCTGTATCCTAGTAAGTCGGTGTAAGCATTCCTTTAATCATATATGGCTTATTATAATAAGCCACAGTCTAGTAGAGAGTCGTGCTGTGCAGGTAGAGAGAGAGAGAGCTGCGGCAGTTTAGGACATCATGATAAGGATCTGCACAGGGTTTCCTTTACTGAATATAGCATGGAGCTAAGAATATCCAAGATAAGGACTTGAAGAAATTTTACTGAAGGTCCAAGGATCTATTCAACAATATAATATTGCTTATAAAATTCAACAATATCAGTAGTAGCGAACAAATATGCCTCAACCAACTCGGGTACCGGTGAAAATCTACGAAGGTCTAAAAGATATCATATATATAAATAGGGTTGAGATATATAGATGAAGAGGTAAAATGAAATTTCGGCACTGAAGCCTAAAACAACAAATTATTTGTAGTAGTCAAGGATAAACTGCGGCCTAGATTTATCATCTCGACAGGATAACTATAATGAAAATCTCTTGTAGATTTTAAATGGTTGCGATTGACACATCTTCTTCAATTATGATTTTCTCAAACCCCTAGTACCCCCTCTATATAGTAGTCCCTAACGTTCCCTTGCGGTATTAAAGCTCTTATCAAGTTGGTAGATTCTCAGTTCTGCAATAGCCTTGCAAACAGCGAGCTCACATTCTGGGCTTTTGGATTCCGTATTACAGAGTCTACCTAAACCTACCTAAACCCTGACCATTTTCTTAAGATAACACCTTAAGGGATGGTTTTGGGTGAAAAGCATTCTGTCGCATCCGCGAGTTGAGTTGATCAAAAGAATGCACCCTAGGATACCCCAAATGATTCTAATACCTAGAAACTAGCACAGATAGCAAATTTACCTTGAATTTTCACTTCTGTATGATCACTGGGAAAGTTCTCGATTATGGGTGTTTAAATTCTAAAATAATCTTATAAGTCTATCAGGGTATAAGTGAAACCCATATTCTCCCAGGAGATTATGGTATAATGGCTAAAAGTTGTGTAACCTTGCACCTGAAACTATCGTTGCATCAAAGATAAGCAGCAGGAAGTATGCTTCGAATAAAAGAGTTGGGTATTAATGGTATTTTTGATATGGGACATTGTGAAAAAAATCTATTGGGATGTTTAAAAAGTTCTCGTTGTTTCTTCATTAAAATTAATTCTTTATTTAAAAAACTTAGTAAAAACATTTCACTCGAAGTATTGTTTATTACTTTTTTCCATCTTTCTAGCAGCATTTGAATTCTACGTCGGAAAAACGACATCTCTCTTCAGGCTATCCAAAAGTCGACACATTTTTTGGCTTCTTCATAAGAATAAAAGTGCTATGCTCGGGCAAGCCATGCCGCATCGATAGGAACGCGTAATAATCCAAAGGGGCAATGTCTGGTGAATACGACGGGTGGGGTACGACTTCCAATTTAAGGATTTCCAAGTGGCTTTTGCGACATGTGACCGACGTTGTCATGTTGGAAAATCACTTTATCGTGTCCCTCTACATATAGCGGCTGTTTTTCCTTCAATGCTTGCCTCAAATGCATCAATTGTAGTTGATAGCGAACTCCCGTGATGGTTTCCTTCAGTTTGAGCAGCTCATAATAAATTACACTCAGCTGATCGCAGCAAATGCAAGCTTTAAACCATGGACATTCAGCTTTATCGCCGATGTTTATGCATGGTCCCATGATTTTCTACGCTTAGAATTATCGTAGGGTATCCATTTTTCATCGCCTATCACGATGCGAAACCTTTCTTTTTCTGCCCTTTAAGCAGCTCTTCATGTGTCAAAAGACGCCGTTCGACATCTCTCGTCTTATTCTTCGACATCCCAATATATTAAAAATATATAGAATATTTTTTTGGATTTTTCAGTACTGTTGAATTGTTAATCAGTAACTAGGTAGCCTGAAGATGCTCTGATAAGGGAAAATGCGTCGCGTAAATAAAGAAGAAACTTTTATAAATTTAACAAGTGTTTTGTTTTCAAAAATTTTACATCATGAGTTTAACACAAGTGTGCCTTCAAGAAAATCAATCTTTTAATTCTGTTCGAGGATAGAGTGAGGAGCTGATAATTGTTTCCACCTCTCTAATAACAGGAGTATCATCAATACACTTATCAATATTTACATAAAATGCGAAAAAAATACAAAAACGGAAAATCAAATTCCCATTTAAATTGTCCGACAATAAAACAAAAGAATTTTTTCCGTAAATTCCATACCATATGCTGTTGGCTACCATCCGCCCTATCAATGTCATGAACTCCAGGATGCAGCCAAAATATTTGATTAAGCATTTTTTGTACAATATTTATATATTCATGCAGTCAATTAAGTTGCACAATGGCATAGAGAAATATCGAGAATTGGTATAAATTAAAATGTGTTAAAAATCGTGTATCAGTCAGTGCATGAAAGGGATTGATGTGGAGAGGGTGAAGTCAATCCAGCACATGAGCCAGTACATTCCTTTTATATTGAGAAAAAATTATTACAAACTAAATATCAGGACTTAATTGTTACCTCTTCAGTTTGTCATCAATAGCTTTCATCAACGCTAGCTTCTCCAACCTCTTATTTAACCTTCCAGCTTCCTACACTTCATACATCATAATTGTTTTTTTATATGCGCATATAGCATAGAGATCTGCTAGAGATACAACATCAAAAGATGAAATGTGAATTTATTAAAAAGTAAATTCCTCTTTAGTAATCCATTTGTATTTAAAAGGGTTGGAAAGGAACAGAATATATGTAGGGGGAGAGGGGTGTGTGTGCGTGGAAAACAATTATAAAAAGCAAAATAAATAACGCAAGATGAACAAAAATAATCACATAATCTCATTTTTTAAAAATAAATTGATACCTACTTAAAAAGTGCATATAGTTCAGTAAATTGTTTTTATCCAGGCTCCGGAATAAATATTAATCTGCTGGAGAGATATCCAAAGAAAAGCTTCATTGGATTTACACCGAATGAATTGATTTGACCTTGCCATGAAGAGGGATGGATCCTTTCCTGTTGACCAGTTCTAGCTATTGTCCCTTTAGTAACTCGTACAGCTTCTGTAATTCTTTATAATATTATATTTTGTCCTCTTTTTAAACATTTGCAGCAAATATCACCACGGCTAGACAACGACACAGCTTTCATGGGGAGTGTATCGCCGCGGTCTACTCATGGACGTAACAGATCCTGTCAAAAAGTTTTCTCATCCCTTCGGGCAATAAAAACAAATTGTATATCGAGTAGCTATGTTTTGAAGTAGTACATCAAGGGCTATCCAACGATCTATCTTCTCAGCAATTGCTACGAGTCTACCACCTCACGTGCAGACTGCTGACTATATACTTCCAATAGTTCCACTACATCGTCGGCTGTAACATTTTTCCTGATTGAACTCATTAAATGTCCAATTATTGATATTAAATGAGGGCGACGCAAAGGTATTGTTGGTATATACACAAATATTTCAAGCACAAGTTTATCTACACCAAAAAAAATTCAATTATGGCAGCCTATCTAGTTGAAAAATTTTGCTGAACCAACCCAAAAGATATTTAGACAGATTCTCAAAGATAGCAGGTAAGAAACTTATTCAAATGAATCCAGAGGTACAAAACCTGGGCGTACGCAAGCTGAACTTCCCCAAATTTATCCTAGCCTTGCAGGACCCGAGGCTATATAAGCCCATTTCATGGAAGCCGAATTTAAATAAGCGAAGTTCATATTAGTTAAACAAAAATAGCCAGTATTGTACCGTTTCATTATGTCAAAAAGTACTATACTAAACAAGAGAATTTGGTTTTATTTATACTCTAGCATAACCCTATGGCTTAGTCAAAATACCTAGCCTTAATACCAAATCAATGTCTTATCCTTAAAGAAAATACACACTAATTTGCAAGAGGTATCAGTTAAAATCATCTCTAGGTTATATACCTTAGCTTTCACTGTCAAATGAGGACTCTAGAAATTCTTCTCACTTCACCTTTTTTTAGTATAAGTATTTTGCGATTTGAAGCACATAAAAGTTTTGGATTGCTTCAGTCACGGAATGTTTACCCCACTCTTTTGTCCGGCCGGCCCAATAGTATTATACATAACTAAACCAAGGAGGGTTCTGATCAAATAAATCTCTTTCTACGATAGCGTCAGATTCCTGATGATCTAGAACCCACTTCAACTAATTTTTCCAGTTGTTGGGGAATTTTCTCTATTTCCAGACTAACTTAGACTGACTTATTAGCTGCTGATTGCCATCAATCAGGCTGCCTGATAGTGTACAATTTTTTGCACTCCTTAGCGATTTCGATATTTGGTTTCTGATTTCCCAGATCGCTTAAAACACCGTCAGGCAAAGTATATACGACATAAATACCAGCTCTAGAAATTTGATAATTCTTTATCTCCCCAGTAAACAATAATTACAATTGGATTCTCGAGGAAATGGGCCTGGCGAATACGCCCACTTTCAGCATGTGGTTTAAGCTCCCGAATATTTGCCTTTCTGGGTCCTCTAATGATGACAAACAGACGAATTTCAATACCTTGTTTTAGAAGTTTACTACGACTAGAAACTTTGAGTCTACAGAATTCCTTTCTATATAATTTGGCAATCATAATAGAAATTTGTCATGCTTTTTAAACTCATTGAGGATTTAGTGTTGTAATGGTGTATATTTGGAAGACCTATCCAATCCATTTGGGATATTTTTAATTTTCTACATCTCGTGTCTCCCATGCCTATGCTAATCGAAAATTGTTTAATACTCAACAATTCGGCTCTGAGATAAAAGGAATCAAGCCTACTAATGGTAAATGTCCAGTTTATCTCTCAGGTAGTCTTCACGTAACTGCCCTTTAATGAAATAAAACCGCAGATAGGATACATTGACTCGGTCTCTTCCAGTTTAGAGGAAATCTTGAGCTGGCTAATAAAATTAATTTTGCGATAAAATGTCGTCCCTCCATAAAACACCTTAATCTGCTTAAAGAATGAATCGACAACACCTGAAAAAGCAGAGTAGGTATTCTGTCCGTTGTTGCAAAGACGATATCAAATCGCCCTCAAGGTATGGTTGCAACGGTTGCGCACGTTCAAACTTCCCTGGGCACAACAAGAACAACATTTTCGATCACTTCTTATCCACTATTCTTAATTTTGTTGGATGCATCTACAGTTCTCTTCCCTTTCTTAATTTTGTTGGATGCATCTACAGTTCTCTTCCATTTCTTTTTTGTTTTTTGTCTTCTTTGCACAAGCCACGAAAGTGTTATATGATGCTTGGCTTTTGGTTTCGAATGCCGTCATCATCGTCGTCGTCGTTTTTATCGTTGGATCCCAATCAAATTTATTTGCGCAATGAAAACGGGTGAGATAATGACTTTGGAGGCTCCACTTTTGTGGGGATACTTAATTCACTTATCAGTAAATGACGAGATTGCCGAGTTATTATCGTCATGATGGGTACTTGATTAATTTCAATTACGTGATAGTATGGACGCGTTCAAGAAATGAAATAAAGTGAACGGATGGAGTTGGATGGTAATTTCCTTTTGGTTTTGTTCGTCTTTAAAGTACCTGAAGTATTTCAGATTTCTAGAAGGATATGCACAAAATCTCCAATCTCTCTGGAAGGTTTAACTCCACACTGTATAGAGTATAGACTTCTATAGTACTACAGCAAATATCCTGCCGATTCGAAGGTAGGTTTTTCAAACATTTTCCTAAATATTGCATGCCAGAGATTCTAGACCTCTACAGTTCAGAGAATTTCAATCTGTCCTTTTAGCCACAACCTTCAACCTTATTTTCTACTGCCTACGACGCCTATTGCATTAATGTTGGACTGCCAAAAGGTTCCCCACTCTTTCCCTTACTTTTTTTGATTTTAATTAATGAGCATCGCATTTATCTCCTTTTATGCTTGCCTATGTTCTGTATAAAGGATACATAAATATTTAGGTCCTCTGTGACCTACGCACCAGCTTGTAATTCTTAGTTATAATCGAAACTAAGACGAAATGTTTTCTGAAATCCTTCTGTGCCTACGCGAGAGGTTTAATCGCCACCAAAACCAGCGATTCAATCTGGTGAGAGCTTGACTGGACTTTTACCCAAAAATATGGAAAGCGGCTTAAAGGGTAGATAGAAGTGGCTATACCATTACGGAAACCTACAAGCTAACAAGTAATGTTATTTCCACTAAAAGTTTTGGAAAAATTTTGGAGGTTAGTTAAAAACTATTATAGGGAATTTCCTGAGCCCTAGATATACTATAATAAAAAACTAAATTAATAAAAAACCCGACTGCGTAAAAAGCGAACTTAAAAGATGGAAACAAGATGTCCTACTTTACTCGCCGATCCCACAGCCCGCAAGTACACCCTAAGCAGAGGTCCGTGCCCATCGGGGTGCCATGGGCTAGTTGCCTCCTAAACTTATTCCTCAAAGTATCATTCGTACTCGCCCGCTCGCCAGGGGAAGCAGTAAAGGTCATCCGCGGCCAACTGCGGTATAGTCTTTTCGAACAAAGTGTCAGAAACTTCATCCAGCTTCATACTACAAAACGATATCATGCAGTCGGAGGCATCAGTTCATTCCGTTAAACTTAAGAATATGTTCGTGGGACGGCAGTTTCCTTCGTAGACAACGGATGAGGGAATGCTCGACGTCATTCAGACGAAGGCTTTTCTTGAAAGGCTCAAGTACTAGAACTCTAACATAACATAACATTAATAACATAATACCCAAGCTTGGAGAAAATAAATCCATTACAAAAGCCACAAAAAGTTTCCCACATGGAGGGGTTTTGTCCAATCTGCTTTAATCACTGATTGCTGACCAACTTCTATAGAAACTAACTGGTGACATTTAATGATTCTATACAGCGGTAGCCAAGTCGATGGTCATCCATTCATCCCTAGTATGGAGGCACAAGACTAGAAAGAAGGGAGCCATGCGCAAATTGTGGAAAGGCCAGAGGTTGGTTTGTTTGGAGAAACTGTGTGTATCATCCTAGAGACATTCATTAGTCTACCTCTTCTCCGTATAAAATTAGAGTCTACTCAGGCTTAGGTGAAAATGAATTGCAATGGAAAATTCTTGGAATTTAGAAGAGTGAATAAGCACTTAACCATCCTCACGGAATACATGCCCAAAGTATTTGAGTAGACATTGGTGATAGGAAACAGTAGAGTCGAAAGGATCAATATTTTCCGCAATGATCAGTTGTAGTAGGTGATGGGTCAAAGATTGATCAAGGCTGTGGAACTGGCGCTTATAGCGTCGATTATAGGATAGTACCATTTCAGAAAGAAAGGATTTACTGCGCCGAGACTGGAACCGAAAGTATGATGTCACATAAACAAGATTACCCTCCTACAGACTAAATTAAAAATCTGTAACCTCTGTTCCAGACCTGCGGGTGCAAAACCATTTTCTAGTGCGAGTATCTTCTGGTGCTTTAATAAATAACCATGTTTGATATTTATGCTTCCATGTAGCGTTTCAATCAAAATTTTTCTCTATCTCAAAGTTGTTCCTTCCTAACATTTACCTATACATCCAGAAGTCATCAGTTTACATACTTAAGAAGTCCCTCTTTTTGCTTCCATGCTGCTGTGCTTTTAACTTTTTTCCCTATTACTTCGTTCATTCCCCAAAGAAGATATGAACAAGACTGGTGGGACCGAGTGATATAAACAGCAAACACCACCAGTTAGAAGTCGAACACGTGTGCAAACGAAGCCCTACATAATTATTATAAAGAGACAATAAATGCCGAGGAAAAAGCCGCCCATCCGCCCACCCCATGTTTGCAAGAGGGGCATATGCATAAGTAGAAAAAGGGTTGAAAGGGGTTAAATTTCTTTTTATCTGAAGGTACAGTACTGCACCAGAAGCAGTCTTACATTCGCATACCTTTCGCTTCCATTACCGCCTTTTCGTAGAGGAAAAGTGCGTGTGATAATATTCAAGGGATGAAGCATGACAGGATAGGGGATTTGGTACTCAAACGTTACTTCGAAAACCTCTCTCTTATTATTCCCTCAAATACAACAACAACATCACAGTAATCGTCGCCCTCGGGCTACTACAACTGCTGGTGCCCAACAAATACAACAAAAATATGAGAAAATAGAAAAAGACCTAGGAGAAAACTGGGATCATATTGAGAGAGTCGGAAATTTAACTAAAGACTTCTGTAGAAGGATATGCAATCTCAGATTAGATGGATTAGTTTGAAGTGCTTCTAATTTTTATTTTAACCTTTTACTTCGATGATTCACAAAATTGCAACAAATTAAAGATTCTTTTAAGAAAAACTGAAGATGCAAAGAGAACCAAATACTTACTGCACTTAAGTCCTCTCTCCCCCGCTAATCTTCTTCATTCTTCCCCCACCATAAACAACACCTCTTACTCAAATGAATGTGTCATTGAACTTTATGGCATTCTTTGCATAAAAGAGAAATGCGTGAACACTCATATATGTGTTTTACGCACATGTTCCCTAAAGTGGTCTTTGGGTCACCTATTACATAACCCTTTTTAACGAAGGTATCTAAAACTTCAAGGTTTAAGGTTTGTGCTCTCGGTACTGCCGATGTTTTATGACTGAATCAAACAAAACTAGAAAAGCTATTTTGTCCTTCTTTTGATGCAGTTTTTATTCTTCCTAAAAGAAAGTAGAAGTAGTGGGGGAGCACATCTTATCTTACTTCCACCCTCATCGCAAATTAAAATTATACATCCAGGAAGCGTTGGATATCCAATAGTTTCCATTCCCTTCCATCACCCTACCATCTATCTGCATATCGTAGCTACTTTAGAGATAGATCCCAGCGGACACATCAAAGGGATGATGTCACTCGAAAGTTGGATCTACTTTAGTTGAATCTATATATCGTCATGTTCAGAGGGAGTTTTGTGGAGCACTTTTGACTACGTCAATTTCACCCACCTACTTACTATCTGCCTCTCTGCACACATATAAATAGATTGTGAATGAAGCGCTGGTGGTGCTTTGATGCAATTTTTCAAAGGTGTACATTCAGTCCATTTAGGTATTACAATGCAATTGTTTTTCCATTTAGTGGTGCCCTGTCCAGGACACACTTTCGATTTTATCGTGTTTAAAGTGAACATCAAAAGGGCTTGTAGTCAGATTGACAACTGTGAGAAGATAAAAGGATTTTTCCCTCAATTTGCGCGTTATTAGCAGCATTGACACGTTCAGTTGATGCTTTTTGAAGTTGTTGTAATTATTTTAGGGCTGGTTTTATTTCCAACAGTCAGAGGTTTTCTTCCTTTTCTTTGACATGAACTTTGCTAGTACAATAGACGCGAAGTTTAGTCAGTGTAACCGATACTGTCTGGGGAAAAATTCTAATCTGTTGCTGGATTGGTTGTTAAAAGACCTTATCAGGCACGAAGAATGTTTTTTTTAAACAATATCCTGTACTTGCCGTTCCAATACTATTTTCTCCAGCTTAAACTTATTCCTAAAAAAAAGGTCAACCGGTTAATCGACAAAGAGATTATGGTGGGTGTTAGTAAGGACCAAAATATTATAGGCCACTCAATTTTGTCGCTCCCAAAGACGATAGTACCGTGGAAAGGCCTTTAATAAATACGATTGCGGCTACCCAAAAGTACTTATCATATTGGAAGGCAAGCATATGATAGAGAATTGACGACAAACTCGGGAAATCTACTAATCTACCGGTAGTTTTATACCTACAAATTCATATACCATCCCAGAGGATGGTTTTCGTCAAACGATCCTCCTGACGTGATTGATTCTCAACAAAATCCACGAAAGCTACACAAAGTATTCTTTGTGTGGGAAAATTTGATAGTACCCACCTCCTTGAAGTAGATACACATCATAATATTTTATTTAGTCTGAAAAAAGTTATCGAAGAAGATACATCCTCTGTACTCTGTTCCAAGTTCATTAGAAGCGATAAAAATACATTTATGGAATCGTCCAGTGTCAACTGGTTTATAGTGTGTTTAAAGCTGAAGACTTGAAGAGAAGAGTCGAAAATTAATTAGGTTCAGAAAGGGGTACCAGGAAAAGGATTCTATCACTATAAGACTTGAAGAGAAGAGTCAAAAATTAATTATGTTCACAAAGGGGTACCAGGAGGAAGGATTATATCACCGCTACTGTAGCAGATCTTTACGCGTAGAACATGCTGATGATTTTTTGTTTTGTAATAGGTTCTCCAAAACACGAAATAATGATTTTTTTAAATATGAAACTAAATCATTGGTCTTATTTGATAATCATTAGACCAAGAGCAATCTGTACTAGTGTGAAGTGCTGGCCAAAATTGGCTCAAAAGATCTCAACAAAAATTATATCGATTAGTTTGTCTCGATATTAATGGAAGTCTCCTGATCACACATGATTATTGCTATAAAATCATCGACAACATTATGTTAGACAAGATAATCAGAGCTTCTAAGAAGCTCCCTCAGAAGATAGAATAATTTCATTGGGTTCCATAAAAATTGCGGCGTAAAATATACTGGCAATATCAAAGAAATGATGATGAATTTTCAACATCTTGTTGTTAAGCTACATCCCCAAAACATGGAGCCTTACAAGGGTGGTTTTTAATCCGACTGTCAAATATACATCGCACCATGAGATCAACTCTTAAAGGTATATTAGTCCCATATTCTTTCGACTAAATACCATGGAGAAAATGTGGGACAGATACACATATCCGGACAACAAGCCTTTTGTAGCTGCTCTTTTGTCCACCATGCTTTCGATAGCAACGATGGGGACTGCGTGGGCACCCCTCTTTGCAGTTATCAGAAGGATAAACCGCGGAAAATGAAATCAATAGAATGTTGTCCACATATTGAGGTTTTATTACTGCTACTATCGCTCCTGTTTTTAGGTGAATTTCTAGACCTATGATCAGGGGTATTCCGATGGCTTGAATTTTCTCCTAAAGCTCAGAAGAAGAAGAATACGGAGTTATCCACTAACCCTGACATAACAGTTATGGTTCCATATACCATACGGAATAATAATAACCACCTCAAAAAGGCTATTAACAGAGATCTTTCCACTCATGCCAAATATTTTCAAGAAAAATTTTGGTTTAAACCCCAAAAATTAAGCTTGTGAATCCATCAGGGTATAATTAGACATATGCCTTCTGATAGAGAATTGATACGATGGTCAAAGAGTATATATATAACAGTTGGTATAGAAACGGTCGATAAGGTGTCGAGTGCAGTTTGCAAAATGCTATTGGCACGTTTAGATTCTGTTTCTAAAGAGCACGTGAAGCAATATTTAATCCACTATATTTTAGAATGCGAGGTTTTGAGAAATTGGAAATATAGAAGCTTTTATTAACGCAATTGTCCAATAAATGGATCTGAATCCATCATCGGTTGGCTTACTTTTTTCGAGGTATTGCCTAAGCTCAGGGGACACGGCACAGCTCAGGGGAAAGAAAATTAGGGAAGAATAGGTTGAGAAATCCAAACTTGACAAATTTTGCAAGTGAACCACAATTTTTTTGTCATGAAATTAATACTAAGCAACAATCCAGTGGCTTTGCAATAGAATTGCCTCAACCACTGATACCCAGATAAATCGCCGTGTCCTCTCCTGTGCTATGTCCCCAGCGCACTCGATTTGTCCAGTCGTTACAATTTATAATAGATGTTAATAGGCATAACTTTGAAACAGCACATATGGGTGAGAGCAAATACAGTATAGTGCTTTAAGAATCGTCGAGTGTTTGAGCATTGTCGTTGGAGAACAGTAACTAATTCGAACTACCGAAAAGGTTGTTCTTCAAAAAGAAAACAGAAACACTCGAAACTTTGTTATATGGTCATTCGCTGGGCACGCAATTTAAACATATTCTATCTGGTTGGGATGGAGGGATGGCAATGCAGCACTTACTAACCCTGTTTCTTTGTTCTGAACCCTTTTGGCCAAAGTTTGTCCAATTTCCTTTGCCCCCCGTTTCCACTTTTATCATAATTTAGATACAGGAAAATGTTCACATATGTGGATAGACACCTATTCCCATGAAAATGCAACTGCACTTGCCTTACTTTCGTTGTCGTCGGTGTTTTTCTCCATATCCTCTCGCCTTTTAATGTGGAACAGCCACCGAGAACGGTGCATTTTTCATCCTTTTTGCGTAAGTGAGAAAGGGTTGCAAATCATGTTATCATCATCGACGTAGTTATACCTTCAGAGGATTTCCTGCAACGGGGGAGGGGGCTAGTGCGATTGTAATTGTGCGTGCAAGAAATTAAAAAAAGAAAAGAGAAACGAGGAAAACGAGAACAAGAAAGTACTTTCAATGTCCCATAATTGCATGTATGCACCCCCAGTACTAGTAGTTTATTCGGGGAGGATTGAAAAGGAGCCTATGAGGATTATGACACACCTCCACCTTGCCCACCCACTTAACTGTCTTCTCGCGTTGCTATCATACGTTCTTGGCCATCACAGCATATCATCATAGGTGTAGGTGCTTGATGAGTGGCGTACACTTTTCCTCATGCCATCATTCAAACCATTAAAAAACACTACCCTGAACAAATGGGAATATAAATGCGCTTGGGCTGCAGTTTACCTAGGCACCTTCCCCTGCAGGCTGACGAATTCCTTGCTCCGCACTGATTCCGTTCTTTATTCTCTGAGTTGTTGTTGTTACCACCCTGCGTAGTCCTCTTACGTTACAATGATGTGTGCCGCAAAAAATGCACACACTCCACCTGCATATAGGCTGACGATGACAGTTGTCTGCCCCTGCTACTCTGGCCAGCTTTTGTCTTAAACGTATATGCGTATAGTGTGCTGACGGTAAGTTCCCTTGTACCCATTTTCTCTTCCCCACACCTTCGGATAGATTAGTTTTCCTACCGTACTACCCACTTTAGATGGCAAGCTGTGTGTTTTTTATTCCTTGAAAAAGATGCATACCCAGCAGTGATCCAGATTTTCACCCCCTTTTTGATGCGTCTCTTTTTCTTAGTGAGGGGCTAGTGCGGTATATGTGAACGTTACACATGCATTTCGCCTTCGAGTTTTTTTTTCAGAATCATCGTCAAGTTAAGAGGCATCTATGTGATTCCCTCATGGGCATTTTCCCCACACTCCAGCAAACCATCTCACCTTCTACGTTAAGTTTTTAACATTAATACCAACAGCAGCACCAACATCACCAGTAGCTGATCTAAAAGTGGCAGGAGGCAGGGAGATATGTAGACTCTTACGAGAAGAAATGGGACTTACAGTCAGCCTCAAGGGTTTGCATTCGAAGCCTTTGCATCCAGTCAGACAGCCTTCTCTCCAAACCCTTGTAAAAAATTGTGCGGCGCTATGAAACCTCCACACAAATATCTGGGACATGCACAATTTACTACGTAGTCCTTTTCTGATTCTTTGCAGGTTTTACCTCCTCACAAGTTAATAATTCGGTCATTTGGGGAGAGTTTTTCGTTATTTTGTAGTTTAGTGGAACAATGTTTTGGGGAAGGTCTGATATGTTGAATAAGATGTAGTGAACAAAAGAACGACATATTAAATTTGGTTGTTGATTCATTGATGATTTTTTTAACGATTTGGAAAAGAGTAGACTGGTAGATGCTGTCTCTGTCAGGAGACAACATTAAGGTAAGCAAAAACAACACAGGAAAAGAAATATAAGAAAAAAAACGTAGAAAGATGTTCTAGAGGTCCTAAGGATGAATGTCTTTTGAAAGAATGAAGTGCATTTAGTTAATCAACAAATATGTCAAATATATGAACGAATGCAGCAAGCATTAAGAAAAACCTACATGAGTAAGACAGTGGTTCTTATCTGTCCAAATCACTCATTAATGTATAGTATTACTCCTATGTCTTCTAAACATATCTCTAGTAAAAAATACTATAAAAAAACACAAAGAAACAAAAACAAACACGACTCCTTTCCTCATCTTTGACATGTTTCTTTGCTGGTCCAGTAAAATTTCATATGATTTTTTTTTTTACTAAACCGCTATTCAACAACTTTTATAGTGTTTTCCTTTTTTTTTAACGATTTTTCACTCAATCGCCATCCTTCAACCAGCAGAAAGTGTATATGTAGAAATCGGTAGAGGAAAAGGATATGTATGCAGTTGTTGAGAAGATGATGCGTGTATGCGTTCTAAGAGATTTTTCCAAGAACCTTCGACAGCAGAGGGATTCAAAAACAAAAAAAAACTCCTTCATTTTTTATGCTTTATCCTTAACAGAATAAATAGGACGTAGGGAGGACAAGTATGCGTGTGATGTACAGTGAACCTCAGCTGATATGATGGGGTTGACAAGTTTATTGTATTGCGATTTATTCTTCTTCCTTCTTACAAACATGTATATATATATATGTAATTTTCTAAAGATAAGAAGTGGTGTGCGGTCTTTTCATACCAAAATGTGGAAGACTATCCTTTAGATTTTGATGTTAGGGTAGGTAATAGGTAAGTGGTACGCAGAAATGTGATGGGTTCACATAAAATAATTATATATATTTTTTTTGTAAAAAACAAAATACGTATGTTGATAGCTAGAAATAAAGGGCATGCAAAGACTATGGGGTAAAACTAATCTACCAGTGCTGGGCTACGATATCAACACACAGCAAGTAGCATTGAGACGCAGTGTGCTGTTTCTTAATAGTTCGTCTAATTTCTGGAAATCTGGATATTTCGAGTGACAAGAGTTCTGCCTTTTTTATAGAAAAAGAATCTCCCAAGTCACACCACCAACAAATCAGGATTTGTTGAATCGATGGAACTCTCAAAAATTAAATCTCATAACTATCCTCATCTGAGTGCACCCTGAATACAAACCTACGAACGTGTAGAATGAAGGCAAATATAAGATTTTATAGTGCCCATAAGTACATTTTAATGCACATGAAGCTGAATCCATCTATTCACCTATCCCGAGATTCTTGATCACCCATACTTTCGATATCCTCCATTTGCTCTTTAGATAAATCTACTAAGCCCCGATGTCCATCTGTTCCTCCTTACAGTGCCCCCACAACCGCAACAAACATTATATGTGTTTTTTTTTTGTTGAAAATCAAGTCCCAGATGTAAATTTTGCTTATCAGCTCGACATTCATTACAAAATTTATCTAAATTAGGGCAGTATATCGCGGTCGGGTAGATAGTGGGCAGTTACTTTTTCTGTTTGGGGTCGTGGCCGGTTGCAAATTCACGACTAAAACTCTTCTCTTGTGAAGGTATATATCGAAACGACATCGAGGTATAGATAGAGGTAAAGGCTTTCGCTATCTATACTTAATCTGCGCCTCTTTACTTTATGTATTTTACAGAGAAACTCAGATAAGGAGTGGGTGACTAGTTTGGAATATTTCAAAATTTTTTTTGTGCCTCTTTAGCACATCGAAAGGGACGAGTAATCCGGTTGGGGAACAGTGGAAACTTTATAATGCCCTTTCCCTGGCTTGACTTTTTATTTCCTAACATTTCGCGAGGTAATTTCTAAATTAATTCAAATTCAGCTTCCAACACTGCAACGGAAAATGTCACAAGATATTTTCATTTTATATGACAACATTCCTTTTACTTTGGGATTCAAGGGGAGCATGTAAGGACTGTGTCAGTCAGATACCCTCTGAAGCGTAATGCCGCCCGTAAAATCATCAAAACCATTGTGGTATGCACAAAACTCATAACCTAGCAGAATGAATTACTGAACTAGTCCTGCATAATACTTTTCAGGGTATAAAATTCCAAGTACATCACTGATTCCAAGTTTTCCGAACTTGTGTCTATAAAATGATGCCTCAAATGGTATATTTTAGAGAGCTAGCTAGGAAGGTATTTTGAGGCTGGATCAATGGTGTCAAAGTGGAAGGATATTAATTAATCCACGCCAAACACCCAAATCCTTACGTCCTACTGAATTTTGAACACCAAAGAAAAATGGATAAAAACCTCTTCCGTCTCCTGGAAATTTGAAAGGAGTTGCAACAGTATTACTGGCTTCTTTTGCGTGCTAATTGATCCGTGAAGAACGGAGTCATGGTGATAAAAACCTCAAACTTATTCTTAGTATTTTATCTATGTGAAATTTTTCAGGACACAAAAACTTTGCAACCTTCAAACTCACTTCGTATCTGGGGATATGGTGGCAGTATTGTAGAATCGTAAAGATGGATGGACGGATGGACGAATGGACGAATGGATGGATGGATGGGTGGTAGTTCATTGGACAGCAATGGTTAAATCTTTGAAACAAAAATGTTTAATTAATCACTGTCACAGTATATGTCAAAATTTTCATTATTACAATAGTGCGCCTCATATACGAAAAATAAGTTGAGATTTTCTTCTCAACTTTTCCCTTTTTCGCCGTGATGTACAATATGGAAACATTTGGGATAGTTTTTGGTGATCTCGGATACAATTTTTATATTCAATGTTTGAATATTGTCGTATTTTTGACTATTTACACTCAATGGTCCATGACAAAGTATCTGAGAATTTGTAGAGCGGACAGAAGGTGAGAGTACTTCTATAGTGAGCTAGAAGAGCTTGCCTTTACGGAGCAATTACCATAGATTCATTCATACTTGACACTAGTAGGTTCAGTAATAAATTAGATTTAAAATCGAGATGGGCGCTCATACGCTTAGAGTGTATTGCCAAGGGAATGCTTGGCACTAGTAGGTCGAATCCGGATATTTTGGGCACCTCCGTTTTCAAACCCTTGCTGAAGAATGATGAAGGTTTAATTTCTGCATGATACTTTTGCGGAGAATAAAGATAACCAACCCTCCAAATGAATTGTCTACAAGGACTAAGTTTACTCCAAACTTGAACAGAAAAGGAATGCATATAAAAACACTGTCTTAAAAAGCTCCATAATCAGGGTTTCCTTGAAGTAAAAACCAGTTGGGAAAAAGAGACATCCTCCCAAAGGTCAAAAATCTTTGAGGGATATTCAATCGTTCTCCCCTTCATGGACCAACTAAAGAGCTTTTAGGAGAGAATAGTTGAAAGGACTAAAGAAAAACTGGTATGGAGCTTTTTTGAATCAACATGTCTCTTCTTGAATTGGAAAAATTCCTTTAATGCTCGAATGATTCTAACTCTAACTCTTCTACCTCACTTCAGTCAAGGAACCAAACTGATGATTTTCGAGAGTCTTTTCTAACACCAGATCCTAACGACGTATATTTGTACGGGCAAAGAATACTGTTATAAAATATTCTGAGAAAAGATTGAGATGAAAACGGCTCAGTGGAGGATGATCTATTGTAGCCAAATAAACACTATAATATAAATGGTCCTTTCAGTTGCTTGCACTTCGATTGGGAGGATAAAACAAAATTAATTAACTTCTACTTAAGGGTAAAAACTGAAACTACCTAATCGTTGGCAATTTAGGCTGCCTACAAAAAAGAAACCACACCGCTTAATGCCAAAATTGCCAGGTCCAGAAAAGTACAGAACTGAAACACTCTGCATCTCCTTAGGATACCAAAATTGATATACAGAAATACGTCGTCGGTCTTGCTCGTGGGTCCAAAACCCAATCGGCGACAATAGTGCTGAGGGTTAAAAAAAGTGATACGAGACCGGGATCAAACAACCTAAGTACTGATTGCGAAGACTGTAGAGAAAAAAGCGTACTATAACTAACGAAGTAAATCATTCATCTAAGGTGAAATTACTCAGGTTTCTTTGCTCAGAAAACGGAAAGGCTGAAGATTTCTTGTGTTCAGATGAATTTCTATACAGTGGCTAATTTTGATTAGTGGGATTCAGTCCCAAAACCTCAAAAATGTCATGAGGCGTCACATTGTATTAAATTTTTGTACTGTACATCGCTTTTTAACCCAATTTAGGTACCAAATAATTATTAAATGGACCTTGGATTGTTCTGTTTTCTATAATCATGCTCAGGAAATTTATTCAGGATTTTATTAAATTTTGAACAATTTCTCTTAGGAAGTTTTCCTATTTTAAAAGTTTCCCACTTGCCGTAAAGCCTTTCCCAGAAGAAGTGGTAAGTAAAAGAAAAGTATTCCATAACCCTCTCACCACCACCACCACCACCACCACCATAACCGCTTAAAAAACAGAAACTACCCTGAGAATGGTAAATGTAATGAAAACTTCGGAATAAGAGAAAGGCATAAAAAAAGAAATCACTGATTTTGATTGAAGGTGTTTATGTATCGTAAACTCTTATACTCCATGAAGAAGAGGAAGAGAAGGTACAGAATACACAGTTGTTTTTAAGGTATGATGCGTAATTTACTTTTTGAAATGAAATAGAATCATCCTAAAAGGGTTGGAGTTTCTCCTTTTCTCTTCAATTGCGGTAATTTCCAGCGGGGTGGTACATAATATTCAGCGGTTCAAAGGATTTTTCTTTTCTTCACACCATGTGTGATGATATCGCGCTGTGCGTCACGTGAGTTTTACCATCGACTTTTACGTATACAACCCGTTCAAAAGGAGACCGTGGAGGAAGGGTGATTGAATATTTGTGGTGTGTAAGAGCAGCTGTCTACAACAAAATCATTATGTTCGGAGTTTGGATGGATTAGATAATGAGGCAAAAGGCAGTTCTACAGAGTATGCCATCATTTGCGCCGGTTGTCCTCGACATAATGTTTTTATCAAAAATTCTGCAACTAATCCAGCGGTAACCAAGCATAAACTTCTATTGTACTAGCGTGTCCTGATAATTCACAATAAATATATTTCCTTCAGTCCCATCCATGTCACCAAATTGGTTTTCTTAATCATACCTCTCAGAAAGAATATAACTAAGCTCAAATTCAATTCAAGGTGTTGAGCTTAAAAGCTATTCGCAAGCAGTCTCCTCGGATCTTATTGTATCAATAGCTGTGTTTTTTTGCATCTGATCCGGATCATTGAAAATTTTGAATTGAATTGAGCTCTAAACTGCGTATAAGTAGTTGGTATTTCCAGAGTCTGAAAAATTAATCAAATTGCCATGATTTTGAACCGTAGGAAACGTCAAAATAGAATCTAGAAAATATCAAGTTCACGTTTTGAAGTTTTGAATTATTCAACCTCATGGCAATCTGATGAATTTTTTTCAGATTTCAAAATCGCCGATTATTTGCCTGTATTTAAGAAGTCAATTTAATTCAAAATTTTCAATGATCCGGATCCGATCAAAAAAACACGGCTAATGTGATCCACGTGGAAGCCACGCCAACCAGCAAACTCAAAAGTGAATATTCTTGTTCCTATATATATTGAGCATAATACGAAACAGAATGAAATAAAAAAACAAATCCAAGAGTGCTTGCGGTGGCATCCTACCATCCTTCTGGTTTTTAGAATTTTGTTCAAAAAACGCCTTAGCTAATTTCTCAGAATCGCTGAGTTTCTCGCTCATATTTTGTGCGGGGTCTTAGCAGAGTATCCCTTTTCTTCCTTCTTTTCAGCAGTCAGGTCTGATGACCTGTAGAATTTTCTGGATATTGAATCTTGTACACTGGGCAGGTTCCGAACAGAAAAAACCGAGGAAAGTGGTCAGCGCACCCACAAAATTTGAGATAACGTCTCTCAAAAATTTGTTACAAAATTTTGGAAAATACTCAAAGCTTAAGTCTTTTTAGCCCAACAATCGCCAGTAAATCCCAGAGGACCATGATTTCTGCAAATGGATTTGCATTATGCTAAGGTAACTTCATCGACAACTAGCAGCCATTTCAATACTGTGCTAACTCAAACTCTGGACACTGAAAAGTGTCATTGTCCAACAGCGATTTTGCTCAGAAATGCTACTGCGAAGTTGTCTACACCGTTCTGCAATTTTTAATCCAGCATTAGATGCTGCAATAACTTTTAGTTTGTGTTGACGTAGAGATATCGTCTCCACAATCACAAAATGTCTCA
>QYTT01085344.1:19069-51462 GCA_006980735.1 Dasypogon diadema | reverse complement strand
TTTCTACAATTTTAATGGGGGCTTTCCAAGAGATGTGAAAATACAAACACACTCTGTCACTGCTTTTTGTTGCAGTCACAGTAAAGCAAATAGTATCGCCCTTCCAGTTTCTAGTACTTCAATGGGAGCGAACAACTCAAAGTGTTGCCTAGCGATAATTTTGGATTGCGATAAGGAAGTGAATTAGTTGTGTGCAATTTTTGCGCTTTGCGAAGTTGTAATTGTTTTATACGGAAAATAAAGACTTTGTGAATTCTTAATTAATCTTTCGGACTCTATTGCCACAAATACATACGTGACAATATTATTTAGGAGTTAGTAGGGTGAAAACACCCGAATACAATGGAAAAATGAATCAGGCAATCAATCAACTGTTCACTCACAAGCCTCTTAAAGATTTTCGAAAAGAAGGACAAAATATTTATAGGACGAAAATCAGAAACCCCAACTAGACGGACTAGAAGGATTTGGAACCGGGGCAACAAGTGTGTGTTTCCAAACAATAGAAAAATAGGAGCTAGTGAATTCAGAATTAAATATATGGATTATGGTGCCCAAAACGACGGGTAACAAATGTTTGGAAAATTTCAGCTCCAATGGCAGATGTGAAAAAAAAAATTTATGCATTTTAGCAACGTCGACGCAGCGAAAAGTGAAACCTTCAGCCAGAGAAGTAGGTGTAGGAGTAGGGTACTCACTGGTCGAATTAGAAGCAAGGGTCAAAATGAAATATAATAATTATTTAATTCATCAGGTTCAAGACGCCTCAGACTTCTGGTGTACACAAAAAGTTTTAAGATTTTTCCACAAATTCTTAGGTGCCAACGTAACAACGACATGAACGACAACGACGGAAGAGAAGGCTGGGAGTTATTACTTAAACTGACAAATGTTGCAAGTGAGCCACAATTTTTGATATGAAATTTTTGCTGTGTAACATCGCAGTAGCGATGGCCACCTGATACCCAGGTAAATCACCGTGTCCTTTGCAGGAATTCAACCCGCGCCCATAGAGGAAAAATCTGATTAATAAGCACTTCATATATCAAGCCAGGCTGGTATACATGACCCTTTAATCTCAAAGTTTAAGGTTTTTCATTTTCCCTTCTAGGTAGAAATAAAATTTACACTTTAGGCAATTTTTTAAAATAAGGAAAATTGCTTTTTGCACTTTAGTAAGAATTTTTTTTGTGCTGAAATGCGAACTATTTGAATAAATTAGAGCAAAACCCACAAATAAAAATGCTTTTGTTTTAGATGATATTCAAAAGTTTAATAGTAAATAAAATAAAATTTGAAATACAAATGAGCATAAAGAACTTCATTTTTCGAAAAAATAATAAAAGTTTGGAAAGATGTTTTTGTTTCTTTTAACAACCAATCAAAACTTTTTAGCACTCAGAAAGAAAAGTACATTCTGGATATGGAAAACCTATTAGCTAGCGAACGTCCGGTGCTGTTCCTTATCAGATAAATAAATTTATATTTATTTCTTAACTATTTTATAAAAACAAATACAACTGTTAAATAATTTACAACCATTCAAAAAAAATTAACACTAACTTCACAACCAAACTAGAAAAGCTGCAATCAAACCAACAATGGCACTGCTGCACTTCAATCCAAACAGGAGAAAAAGGACAAAATGCATGACAAACAGGATCCCGAAGAACATTATATAGCTGAGTGCGCTGCTTCTGTTATTACATTTAAAAAAAATTAATACAAATCAATAGTGGAATGAATACAAAAAATAATACGTACAAAAACTGTGCGAAGTAGTGCCACTTTGTTGTTTTGGCAGATTCCTTAAAGTAGTAGTACCTGATACCAATTATGCAGCGAGTCATGAATTCAGTCCAATCTATGTTGCTGCAGTCGAAGCTGTATCTTTTTTTGTCTTCTTCGCTTAGATGCTCCATGATCTGTAAGGCATTTTTCAGGGAGTAGCGAAAGTCTTTGTCGAGAAAGTATTCAAATGCTTTGGTCGCTCTGCCGAATAGTGTCATGATATTCAATAAACTGCAATAGAAAAAAAATTCTTTCACTGAAACCCATATCTTTAGGAAGTTAGTACAACTTGTCAGCATGGCAAAGTTAGCTTGAACAAAGCTTTAGAAGTAGGTGGCTCGAATGTAAAAAGATAAAGTGATACATACGCTCCCGTTAATTGCAATTGTATTTTATTACGCTATCATAGATAATGTAGGGATTTAGCAGTGTCGATTTTACTCAAGTAAGTCGATAAAAAACCGGCCGCGTAGAGATTTTCTTCTTCTTCTTCCTTCCACAATGACTCTCCTGTATGAGAAGTTTCCCGGGCGCATAATCTCCCGAAACAGTGAAGTCAGTTGGACACCGAGATCTTGCGATTTGACACCGTTAGACTTCTTTCTTTGGGGCCATCTGAAGAGTAAAGTCTATGTCAACCAATCACCATCCAGCAGCTCAAAGACGAGATTTCACGGCGCATTGATGAAATTGAGGAGTAATTATGCCGAGATGTTAAAAAAAATTTTGATATGCGGATCGATGTGTGCTGCCGGAGCCGTGGCGGACATTTATCTTTCACACTTAATTGTAATGGATCAAATAACATGTTTCATTAAGGAAATCGTCATTTTTTTACATCACTGATTTTTAATTAACGTTTAACATCGATCCGTCTTATTGTAACAGCCTTTACTATAGATTTTTTTGAGGCTATAAATTGGAGGAATATAATAATTCTGGCTACTATTGCACATGCAGTAATAAATAGGTTGTGGATATAGGATCGAAGGACAAACGAAGTGTTTTACCAGAGTACCAGTAGGATCAATAGAAAAGATGAGATCAAGAGATCGGCCCAATTATTTAGTTAGTCCGCTGCACTACCATCCAAGAATGTAGAGACGTATTGAAGGGAACCTAACGCTGATGGAATCAAACTATCGTCATCAAAGTAACTCCAGTCCAGTCCAGAAAGCAGAATGAAGTTACCCATTAGTAAAAGTTCGTCGTAAAATGGAATATTACTCGAAAAGTTCTTTGTAAAATTCCAGAAGGGGAGTTTTGAGGAATGCACCAGATGACAATTCTTGAGGGGACGATGCAGAACCGAGCAACCACTAAACTCCAGCTCCCCCTTATGAGATGTATCGGCCAATTCATATGGAATGTCAAGGAGAACGCCACATAAGGAGTTTTCACTACAGGCAGAATGACGGTTTCGTCGAACATGTAGTCGAGGCTTATAAGTTCAGCGTTAGTAATCCACAGAGCCTAATTTCGGTCAAACAAACCACGTTGAAAGAAGAATTAGTTGTTCCAGTAACGAGGCGAGTGGTTTTTGATAGAAGTTCAGTTGGGTTGGCTTTACTATGCTGAGATTAGCAGAAATGTTGGGGCATGCCCTAATGGTGAACTCCCGGCTAAAGGAAGAAACCACGCAATGAGCGTACAACTCCGCCACGACTACGAGCGGGATTAAGCTTCCCTCAAACAATCCAATCATATCTGGCAAGGCAAGGCAACATGCGTAATGAAATGAGATGGATTATTTCACTTTGTATGGTTTCTGGGTGAACTTTAGAGACAGACGCGTAGTGTGCACATCTTGTAATCCTCAAAGTAATTGGGTACGTATACAAGTTCCCAAGAACAGAGGTTTCAGAGATGCCTTAAGTCTTAAGTTAAATATTCTGTTAAACCAGTATAAAACAAATAATACGAAATATAATAAACTAGTAAATACTAAGATATGACTACTTCTTCCGCTTCAAAAACTGCGTTAATAGTTTGATATTCATCAGTTATAATTCAAAGTAGTTACCTATTGTGTGTCATGCCAAGTCCAAGTAATCTCTCAGGTATCAAAACGATTATAGCTGGAAAAATTTGAAAAACATAAAAGAAGAGCAGATACCGCCAACCATTGCGAAGCTTGACTTTCGGAGTGAATAACGCTTTGTCAGAAGGATGTTCCTTTACAACTTTATTTAGAATGTGCACAAATTCTTCCAGTGTCAAAATGTTCGCCTCTCCTGATGTGCAATGTATGATTTCGGGTTTTTCAAGTTTCCTAGTTCCAACATACCATGCCATTATTAGTGACGAATTTATTACGTAATCACAGGGAATAATGTCTAATGTTGCGTTTGGGCTGCCACCAAGTGTCCTAAATACACCTGTGCGAGGGAATTTCGTGAAATTTAATTAGGAACAGTAGATACATAACACTTACCCTTTATGTAGCCTGCCATAAAACCTAGATGACCACTGGTTGCATTACCCACCCATCCTTTGGCCGGATGTTCCCAGGTTCCATAAACTGAAAACATCGGAAGGTGTTTGGTATTTTACAATTGACTAACACTAAATCGGATTTTACAAAAGTCATTTTATTTTTTTTTGTGTCTAGAAATGTACGTAAAATATTCCAACGATAAATATTCGATTTCTAAGTAAATTCTACCTTTGGCTCCTTGAATTACTATCTTTAGTTCCCCTGTAGTCTTAGTTAAATAAATAAACACTAAATTTTAAAAATATATTGAAACCTCGCTTTCATTCACATTTTCTTAAAGTCGGAGCCCCATATCAAAACCAAATTCCTGGTATGGAGTGCATATTGTCTCACTTACGAACTATCGTTGTTAAACATAGACAGCTAAAAACTAAGTAACAAAAATGGGGAGAAGAAAACTAATTATAAAAATTCATCTAACCAAAAATTATAACAAAGAAAACAGCGCAAATAAATTCAAACCATTTAAAAAGAAGAAAATTGAAAAATAGTAAATAAAAAATAAAAAGAGTAAAGTAAATGAAGCATAGGGTCATAGGGGCATTATAGAGTATACGCCCTTTCTTTTTCGGAAATTGGTTCCAGCAGTGTTGATACGGCATTTTTATAGAAAATATTGGAAAAGGGAATTCCATCTGATCCGCCTCTAACGTTCTCAGAAGGAGGCGGTTCTGGGGCAGAGCTAGAAACCTCTTCAACTGGGTAAACACCTCACAACCGCACAACTGTCCGGCCGACCTGGAAGTATTTACTCTCAGCTCCACTTCCTTTGAAAATGAATCGGGGGCTTTAATAAATTCACAAAATCACTAAAAGGATTTTGAATTTTCTTTTATGAAGAAAACTCTGTGTTGTAACAAATTTTTTGAAGTATCTTTAATCTCTTTCTAAGAAAGGAGAAAGTTTTACAGATTTCTAATCTGAATGTCCATGACGTGCAATTGTTGTTGCAATTAAGTTGGGTGACTTCTACCAAGCAGGAAAATTGTTATGATTTCACCTCCTGGTATATAATTCTCTACACACGTGATCAGTTTTTAAAAAAAAATTGTGAAAAGAGCAATCGATATTCTCGAAGAAAAATACGGTAAAAATTAACTAAGGCTCAGAATTCATTATTTCTAGATTCTAGTCAATCGCAAAGAGGTGCAGTACAGAAAATAATATCATTTTAGCTCTTGGGAGTGCGGCCAATATCCTGCAGAATAATTAAACAGCGATCAGATATTAACTGCGCTTTTTTTGAAAATGGAGTTATGAAAGCTCAAAAGAACGGTTGCAATCCATGGAGTACAGAGTTAATTCTTCTTCTTATGTTTTTCTCGTTTTAAGAAAATCCGAGATAAGTAAAGAGCATTATTATTTTGAAATTTATCTTAATGTCAGTTTTGTTTTGCCCACATTTGTGTTTATTTTAGTTGCTATGGAGAGCAAAATCAATTTTTGAACACAAAAGCGCAATCTCTTTTCCCGTAGCAGACTTAAATAACCGAAAAAGCTTATTAACTCCGTAAAATAACCCTAGTTAATTGAATGTGCGCCGCGAATAACATTGTTAATGCCATGAAAGCTTTCAAATGAGTTGTCGAAATCTGTATGTTGTGTTCGAAGGACTCTTTTAAAGGCAGAAACACAATTCCAGCTTTTCAGCCAGCTTGAGCTTTGAACCAATATAAACTAAATGCGGCAACACAAAATTGTAGCTTTAGCTAGCTTCAAGCTGGTTATAGCTTTGCTCAAAGTTAAAAATTTCAGCCGGCGAGTGTCATTGTATCTTCTTCTTACTAATTTTTTCTTGTGTTTGTATATCTCAAAGAGTAGTAAAAGGCATGAAAACTTTTGAATTTCGTCCATTTCAAATCTTTTTGCTTGCACAAAATTCCCGCTTCACTTAATAAATGTCAATTACAAGCTGCTAATTTGTTTCAGAGAGCTTTTTCGGTAGCGATAAAGCTGCAAGCTGGCTGAAAAAGCTGGAATTGTGTTTCTGCCTTAACAAGTTGACTGCCCCGGTCACTGTTGATCGGCCTTTAAAAAGCTCTCTCACAACAAAGGCATTTTAACACGTAAGTCTCTCACGAAAGCTTTTATATTAATTTTCTCACAAAAGCTTTTATACTAATTCATTCTAAATTCATCTGAACTGCAAAGCAACAGCAGTGATAAACTCGAATACTCACCTATTGAAGGTCTAATAATTGCAGTGGGAAATCCCGACATTTCTCGTTCAAGTAAATTCTCAGCTAAATTCTTTGTAAACGTATACGTGTTTGGGTGATCCTTGATCATTTCTTTTGTTTTTTCAAAGTTAAAATCTGTCCAAGCCGTATCATCTTCGGCCATTTTAATCATTTCATAAGGATCACAGTGGGATTTGTAGATTCGCTCTTCAATAAATCCCTTATTATTACTGTTACAGAATGCTGTGGATAAATAGACATATGCTGATAAATTCTTTACACGTTTAGCAAATTCAACAGTTCGTAGAGTGCCTGTTAGATTTGTTTTTATAGCCGTTCTAAGGGGGGTTCTAAATCGAATTGTTGCTGCACTATGATATATAATGTGTACTTTTTCTAAAAGTTCGTTCAATAGCTCCTCTTTTAAACCCAGATTTGGAGCACTGAGTTCACCAACAACTGGAACAACTTTTTGTAAAGTTTTCTGATCATGTTTGGCGAAAATCTGGAAAAAAAGTATAAAGTAAATCAATGTTTGTTTTTCGGCATAGATCATTACTTACAGGTTTGCTTAATAATCGCGCCATTCGTTCATTTGGATCGTATCCATATTTCCCTCTGACTAGTAAATATATTACACCAATATCCGGAGTAGAATCCAGTAAAGCTTCTACGAGAACTGTACCCAGAAATCCTGTGCCACCAGTTATGAAGATATTTTTATGTGCAAAGAACTCTGCTATACTTTTCGGTGTGTCGCTCTGACCTTCAACTTCGGTCAAAATTGCCATATCTCGAGAAGTCCTATTTCTTCCCTGAAAGAAAACCGGAAATTAATTAAACGGGAAATATATACAATGTAATAATGTTTATGAATAAAGCCGTTGTGGTTTTAAGGACGAATAACAATTAATAACTTGCAGCATTTCAGATGATGTAATTAAAGAATGCACGTGGTTTTTCTCAATTCTGATAACATACCGAATCTATATCGAATATAAAAGAATACCATCGACAAATGTAGCAACATTTGGATCATGGATACTTTCGTAAATTGAGACAGTCAGCTTTTCTTCATTCACCTGTTAACATTACCTGTAGTCCTGGAAGTAAACAGAAAATGATAGTCCATTCCACATTTGTATAGTTCTGCTCAAGATGGATTCATAGAATTTCACTGTTTTGTTTCCTTGAGGAAGGAAGAATAGGAATGAAGGAAGGAAACGCGAATAACACGCGTGGGGATCGTTCTACAAGTAGTTAGGTCCGAGGCTTCGCTAGAACAATATCCACTGGAGTAATGATAAAGGAGCGTAAGGCAAGCAACATTGCATCTGTGCTCCAGAGACTCGACTTTAGGAAATGTATTTATTACTTCATCGATGAAGTAATGAATATATGTACACTTTTAATACAGGAATGTTATTGAAAATTCATGCATTACTTCTTGGTACAATATTCCTTGATTGATTTATTGAAGAAAATGTAAGGGTAAAATTAAGGTTCAAGTCATATATTCAACTTTTGCTACCATTCCATAATGTGTTTTAGTTCTGATAAGTATCCGAGAGCTTTCGCTTAGAATTAAGACCCAAACATTAACGAAATACAAATTTCCCTGGTACAATATACTCTCTAGATTACCCTTCCATTAACAGCTTCTGTGATCTTACCCTTTAATGCTAGCGTCTTCTTATAACCACCCATTTCTCCTGAGCGAACCTTTTTTGATGGGATGTTCTGCGGGGGTCGTAATAATTTGACAACAAATGCAAGAAATTACTGTTACCAACCATACAAAATGGTACCCTTCTACCTTTCATGGGGTACTATCAGACCACGGCACTTTACCTCTGAGGTTTCTTTTGGGTTTGTTTGTTACAAGTCACGTGAAAAGAGTGAGCCTATCGTTGAGACTGTAGAGCTGAAATTACGCTGGTGGCAACATATACCACAGATTGGTCCTTTGGGATTCTACTGCTACATAATTTCCATAATTGGCTTTTTGCCAAATTTCTCCTAAGGTATTTCTATTGTTTGTATCCTACATGAGAACACGCTACTCTTTCTTAAGCTGAGAATTCTGCGTTCTCTACCATGGGGAAAGCTAACACAGTACTTGGAGGACAGACGAAGGACAACGAAGGAAGGATCCTGGCATCATTTTATTACATAAAATGCAACGTACTAAGGTGGTCGGGTTATGATTTCTGAATGGACAATGGATTCGTAAAATTGCATCACAGGGGTACCGGTGATAGTATTAGGAAAGGGGGTAAATAATAGCTTGCAATGTACGTGTAGAGTCGACAATGCTTGCAATCGCTGTTTCTGAAGGAACTTAATGATTGAGGCGCCTAAAACCAATTGTGGTTTGTTCCAGCTAGTGGTGATAGCATTAATGTGGTGATAGAATTAAAAATGAGTCGCTCAAATTAAATGCAGCACTAAATTCCAGACTTTGCATGCAGGCATGTGTACCACCTCAACTGAATGGAGTTTGAATCAAAGTCTTGTAAAGGTGAATAGCCCGTACGCTGAGTTTATCTGTTAGGTAATAAGTTGGCCAAAATGTGTGATATTAAAAGAAATTACTATGATATCTCATATGCTGTAATTCGTGAAACCAAATAACTTTCGCTCAGTCAAAGCTGCAGTGAATTTATCAGAGTCGTGATCATCAATGAAGGAAAACTTCGGCCAGAAACAGATTTGATCCCATTAATAGCACATCAAAGAAAGATGGGATAATCCATCATTAGCACAATATTTTCTATTATAGTTTGAGATAGTTACGTATCCTTCAAGCATTGAGTAAAATATTTTTCGGCTTTGCGATTGATTAAGTCGCTAATAGAATTTTATTCAATTACTTCCGCCTTCTTTTGAAGTTGTGCCAGCAACGAGTGTTTCAGATTATGAACGAAATAAACCTGGTACTAGTTGGGTTTTCATCTTCAGAGATAATGAAGAAAAAATTATTGATTTAGAAAATCTAATGATATTAAATTTTTTGTTGGTAGGTATGCCATAATTAGGACAATTTTTAAACATTTTATAATTCGACAATATAAATTTGTGTCAAGATTCGCGATATTGAATTACGAACAAAGATCTGCCAGGTTTACAATAATCCGAGGGAATGGTTCAGCTGAACGTGGAAACATTTAGGAAATTAATTAGTGGTTCACCAATTTATTTATTATTTTCTACTTTGTGCGAAGGACATTTTTCTATTTTTGTATATTTTACTTAAATTTAGAAAATCGTAGCTGCTAAATGGAAATATCCTTCGCGAACCGAGAGGCACCAATTATGATCTTTTGTGTTTAAGCCCAATCAAGACTGAGATTTTTAACAATAGACTATGATTTTTTGGGAGCTGAATTCAAAACATCGTTCGGCGAAAGGATGCTTCTTACGTTGACGGAACAGCGGTCTGCAGTGACACAGAATTTGTTCCGCTGTCTCGTTATCTTTTAGACAAAATCTATACGTATTTACTACTTTACTATACCCATCTTTTTATTAAGGTGTTATTTTAGAGGGGCAGTGACCACATAGAAGGTCTGTCATTTGTCAAGATTCTTAGCTCAGATTTATTGAGCACTAGGAGTTCCTACGTTTTTTTTTCCGCGAGTAGTTTATAAACTTCTTCGCTTACCTCTCTTTCCATGATTGGAAAACAGCCTTAATGTGATTTTTGGATAAAACTCAAAAATCAAAATTTATATCACTTGTTTAAAGTTCCACGAAAGGCAAAAAAATTTTGTAGATGGGAACTGCTAGCAAAATGCCAGCATTTAAAAATATTGTGGAGTGTTTCGATTTCGACGGTAAGGAAATCTCATCAGCATGGCTGAAGCCTAGTCCGTCTAGCCATGGACACTCAACACAGCTTTCAAAAATTTTTCCCTTTATCGGCTTGTTTTTAATTACAAGCACAATTTTGATTTTTGAAATTGGAGTTTCATCAAGTACTCTTTTCTATTTTTTCAGCTAACGAAAACTCAAAAAGGTTGTGGGCCAATGAAGTTAGATTTAGCACCCGTTTTTTGCCAAGCGATCCACAGTCTCAGTTCCTTCGATGCCTTCATTAAAGTGATTTTATTGTTTCTAGCCAATTGCATTAGGACTAATCTAGTCTGGTCTAGACTTTCATGTACAAGAGCACAAAACCTAAAAATCCGCTCTACTATCTAACAAAATCTACATGTCGATTCCTTTCATACTCTTGCTAAGGATTCCGCAGGCACAGAGCACTATTGCTTACATTTCGACTTGGAAGATGGTAGATGGGGAGTCCAGTGTTTCAGCAGCCTTGTAGCTGGGACCAAAGACATCCACTCCCGTTTTGCCTTCCACCTTGGATCCGTCCGTGTATCACCTAAAAGTGCCCCGTTCAAATGTGGGACCACCCGCGCACCAGGTTGAGCGGTCTTCTAGACTGCACGGTCTTTTTTTACATGGAGATGTAATGGAATGAGGTTGAGCAAAACTTCCAAGCCTGTAGTGGGACAGATTTTCATTGCACCCGTAACTCCTAGACAGGTTAACATTTGAATTATTTGTGGGCTTGGTTGCGCTTTCTTTTGTAACGTTCGTAAAATAAACGCTTTTATGATTTTTAAATTCAATAGCTTCTTATTTGTAAAGACAGGTTACGCTAACATACACGGCCTCTCGGTACAAAAAGGAAATGGAAAAAAAAATAAATAGAAGTGCAAACTTATGGGGAAAATGAATGAGGAGTCAGAAAAATATAAAATGAATTGTGTAGAAGAAGAATATTAAGAAAATATTAAAAATAAACTAGAATGAAATAATAAAACAAGTATACTAGAAAATAAATGTTCATGAAACAATAACGAAAATATTTTATGAATAATAGAACATCTTAAATTTATTCACACATTCCTCTTAACCATTTTGCCAAGTTAATTTGAGAATTTATTTTTTATAATATTCCTTGTCTACATTGTTATTATATATTACATTGTGTACGTGAAATGTTGCGACGAAGACGACATCATTTTTTACGCATCAACAATGGCGTAATTTGTGTTGTGTAGACAATCACTGAGCATGAGACGCCGGTGACTCATCGGTTTCTGGGAAAGGTTTTTAGCACGAATTACCGGTGACTTGCTGGCAACAGGTGAAAATTTGTTATTCATCTTCAATTAAAATATACTTATGCAACCCTCTACATATTACCAAGTTATTTAAAATAAAAGAAATACTTTCGCTTAATAATTAAACTGATTATTAGTCAGGTTATTGCAATTTTTCAACCAGTTTCCATCGAGCATAACCCAAAAAATTGCAAGAAAGTCGTTATACCGGACTACAATCGATAGCAACTCAAACAAAATACCCAAGATCAGTAGAGCGTCAGACAGGTAACCAATATTTGATTACTTAATTCGTAATTTATGCGTTCGCATAATTTAAATGAATGACAAGTTCTTCGGATATTTACAAACAGTTGGAAAAGTATAGGAGAAAGTGCCAGATTTCACGTGTTTGCTTGCTCATATCATTTTGTCAGGGTTAGTTAACAAGACGTTCTGCAATGGAAAGATATTTCCTGAAAAGTGGACCGACCATGGCATTTTTTTAGGTTTTCGAAAACATCTTTGAAGGTTGATGTTTCATCACTGCTCATGGGTTATCTTACCATCAGAATTTTATTTCCATTTAAAAGACGTACGGAAGTGATTTATCCGGAAGATGTTACTATTATTGATTAAAATGATGTGATTTGATTTTATTTTGTAAACTAATTTGACTTTCATCAATTCTATTTCGCAGTATTTATTGATGGTTTCGTATTTATAACAGCAACTCAGAATTATGGCAGAGGAAGATAAACCAAATAAAAAAAATTGAATGGAATTGCGGCAATATACATATAAATATATATCAGTGGCTCATTAGAGATACAACCTTATATAGGGAATCTAATAACTTCAATAAAGTGAGATAAATGTTTTTATCATTCGTCATTCGTCATATTTCCATAATTATCATAACTGTAAACACAGTCAATAACTATAGGAATTATATTAAGCATATCTGGTGCTACTTAT
Source organism: Dasypogon diadema (assembly GCA_006980735.1). Lineage (NCBI taxonomy): Eukaryota > Metazoa > Arthropoda > Insecta > Diptera > Asilidae > Dasypogon > Dasypogon diadema. The sequence goes on along the minus strand of QYTT01085344.1, from coordinate 38,902 downwards.
ACTTTTTTACTCACTTCACTAGAAGAAAGGCGCTCGATTGTTTTTATGTCGCTTTTTTCCATGATTTGGTTGAAAGATTTTGCAAATTGTAGAGGACATTAATCTGATGTAGTACCACCACACAATATGACTATAGGAAATTCAAAATGGCGGATCAAATGTGACGGTCGGATATCTCAAATGTTTTTGCGATTTGTTGTAAGATGAGGGATTAAGCGAAGAAGATTTTTTAGCAGTTGCAGCGGCAGTTTTTATACAAATTTAAAAGAAAACAACCAAATAGAAGCAAGTGTGTGAGAGAATGTTTGATAAAAAGAGGAAGATAAAACCACGAAAAATATGATATGGAATTGAACAGAACTTTGGGCTGAGCTGGGCAAGCACCCAAGAAAAAGTACTTAGGTACGAGTACAAGTACCGAAGTACTTTAAACTAAGTACAAGTACCGCATATAAAAAGTACTTGTAAGTAAGTATTACTAAAAGTATTTAGTACTTTATAAAGTACTTTCTTCCAATCTTCGTATATTGTATTGTAAAAAGGATTATAGAGTTTAGTTAGTATTGATTTCAGATAATTATAACTACCTTCTGAAAGTTATTAGGATATTATGGTGCTACACATAGAGCAAAAACTGTCACTTCTCTTTAAAGTGTAAGTCCGATTGGTATTGAGAAAATTTTAAGCAAAAATATAAAAACTATTTATACTGTTAATTGGGATTTCTTAGTAGAGATTCACGTGATGCCCTTTTTATGTTCGAGTCCAATGTGTGACAGGAAAACGGTGAATATCGACAGAGGATGAATGAATAAGCATTTTGTGAAATCTGCCGGGTTTCAAGAATGATCCTGGAGTGAAATCCAGAAAGTACTAGCTCCCCCTCCGTCTTTAAGGAAAGGATTAGATTTAGATAACTTACGCTGGATAGAGACCGTGTTAGGATTAGTTGATAATAGCACAAATCTATGCGAGGTGGTATTAATTTTGAAAAACAAAAAAAAGTGAGAAATTAAAAACACTAAAAAGCTTTTTAGACTCTTCTTCTTTATTATTAGTAGAGCTTAGACGGAGGTAAATCTTGGGGAAGAGGAGATTGAGAAATTTTAACTTGGCAAATGTTACTCGTAAGCTAGAATTTCTGGCAAGAAATTTTGACTGTAAAACATCCCAATGGCTTCACAAGTACAATTCTACCTTGCTTTAATTCTTCTATCGAATTTTTCTAATTTAGGGTTCATATAAAATTTTTTGAAATAGCTCAAATACAAAATATTTGAATCCGATGCAGTATCTAACTTCTTATTCGTGTCTTTTCATATCATTTTTAACTATTTCCACAATTGTATGTTGTTTCATTTCATATTTTTGTTTACACTTGTGTTTGTCAAAATTTTTATTTAATTTTTTTTGTTTTATTATTTTTATCAAATTCATTAATTTTTGTGTAGATACCTCGTTCGGTTGACTTCACTTTGCAGCTGCTTCGAATATGTTATATTTGTTAAAAATGTCAACTGCTATTGTCATCGATGAACTGGTTTTCTGCATTTTTCTTGTCTTCCATTTCCCATTCTTCTGCTGCACAACCCAGTTCAATTGCCCTATCATATTATGTTAAATTTAGTGTTTCCAAGTATAGTTTTTTTCTTGTAGCCGTATATCAGCAACTCCACAGACAAATCTATCTCTCAACATTCTCTGCTCAAGTTCAGTTATTAAACTTTTTTAGCTCCAATAAAAAATTTTCGAATAGTTCTCCTTCTTATGTTGGTTTCTTCATATACATAATTTTTGTGGTGTGCAAAAATAAATATAATATAAATAAAAAGAGATTCTATGACTTCGTTGTATTTTTCAATCTCAATAACGTTTTCAATTTTCTGAAAGATTTAATGTCTCTGGTCTTTTTATATATTCCATGGCTGTCTCGACAGCTTTAGAGGACGTTCTGGACCATGTTTCACACGGGGAAAAATTCTCTTTTTATTTATTTTCTGTTGTGTAAAATGATAAGTACTTTCCTCCAACGCTAATAACAAATCTGACATCGGCTTTCGTCCGCATTCTCTAGTTTTTATTGCAATTTAAATGTGATTCTCACAAAAAGAAGTCACTCCTTGCTATTAATAGAAGAAATTTTTGCAAATTTTGCCTCAAGTTTTTAATGGTTTTGCATCATCTGAAGATGAAGTGAACATTACCAGGAAAGAATTGTTTGAGAATATGAGCACACCTCATCTAATACCTACCGAACAGCCCCTTAGGGCCTTAACAGTTTAGCCAATCGTAGTTAAATTACATACTTGAATTGGAACTGTCCAAGAAAGCAATTGAGCTGATAGCCCATTGACATATAAATGTGAACTGAGCTCTGAGCGTATTACTCAACCTGCATTAACAACATTAAGTTGAATGGCACCACTTGCATTCGCCATTTCCATTGCACTGCAAATTCAGCTTTACCCATAAGGCGCGGTACAACCAAAAGTGATGGAACTACATTCTCTATTTCTCTATCGTTTCCGATAAGTATTCTGTGTCTAGGATAACTGGCTCCACATGAAATAGCAAATTGATCAGTCCATTTGTTAGAGGTCAGTGTGTTAGCCTCTAGGCTTTAAGAAAAGTTTCTTATTTTCGAAAGCGGAACAAGATTTTTGTGGATTTTTTTTTGGGAAGGCAAACAGTTTGCTTATTGCCATAATTAGGTGTCTTTTGGTATAGTATAACACTTAGTATAACAGAATGATTATTTATAGACAGCTCGAAACGAAGTGCATTTATGAGGAGAATATAATGACGTAAAAATTGTCATTGACTTATTCAACTGGACCGAAAAATAGTCAACTTCCTCCTGTGGGTAGGCTTCACGAACCTCCCATGGCATCTTATGTGGAACAGCCGAGCTCGAGAGAGATATACTGAACTCATAAGGTGTGTCCTATGGCCTAACTATCCGTGAAATTCTGGAAGCAGTGTTTGGCATTATGAAAATAATCGTTAACACTCCGCTGTGTATCAAGGTAGGTTTGCAGCCCACAAACAACGCGTAGTCATTTTTATGAAAACCTAATAGTGTATACGCCCTTACACGCCCTCCGGAACACCTAAATCTTGCTGATAATCTGAGGTCAAAAGATTCCATAATTCTCTACTTCCCTGTGTATGTCCAATGAGGAAGCTCCGAAAGTCTGAATAAGTCCGGGAGTGTTGTAACATTCGCAATAGCCTCAAATAAATCAAAGATGTTACGTGAATCTTGTCTTAATAGCACCGCTTGACGATATGTCGGAGCTTTTTAGAGAAATGTCTCCTTTTACAATTTGCGCGGCTACACCTCCCACATCACAAATAGTTAAGTGCAAATAAGTGTCTATATTTGCTCAGGGGAATTTTTGCACGCGTTTTTAAATTTATGAGTCTTTTGACGCTTTACATGAATTTTAATCAGGTGTAAAATTTTTTTAGGAGTGCTTCAATCACTCTTTGCTCAAGTTAAGCAAACAGAAACTGTTTGTGATGCGATGTCAGCACATTTTACAAAAGGCATTCGATCACTTCGAGACCCATTTAACATTTTCTTAACGTTTTATTTTATAATGGCTGAATATTAAACAGTTTGGATGGGTTTTAATTAGACCCCGGATTGATTGATATTATACAAAAAAGTTTGTCAACTAAAAAATTTTACATGTTTTCTGGTTATATTTTTTTAAGAAGCACATTAAAATTTTTATTTTACTCTAATGCAGTCCAGTAAAAAATTGACGACATTGTATTGCTTGGTAATTTCAAAATACGTAGGAGGGCAAAGAAATAATTTTTAAAAGAAACATTTGAGGGATAAATGCAGTGGGATGTGCTAATTGTGAAGGATTTTCCTAAAAGATCCCTCTGCATCAAATTGGTATAGTTTTTAAATTATTACCGCGGTGGAGGAGTGGCAATTTATGCTGAACAACCTTTAAACAGTGGACTACTGCATACTTCCAAAGTTGATTAATTTTACTTTCATGGAATCTCCTTTGGGGAACTGCCTCACGCAATTTGTTCCATCAAATCACAAACTTCCTGCTCCTGCTCCCTGCTTCATTATTATTTCCATGATATGATGTTTTGTTTAACTTTTTCAGTCTTTCCTACACGGCAGGTATTCTACCATTTTAACCGCAGTGTACCATAAAGAACAGTATTAGGTCCCTTGCTTTTTTTGCTTTTTTTGCTAAAGACTTCCCATTAGTGGCCAAGGTGTACGGATGATATATAGTTGTACTTACGCAGACCCATTGTATTATTTGAAAATTGTATTGTACATATTAATAACGATTTGGCTAAAGTTACTGAATGGGCTCAACGTAAAGATGTACAATTAAATCCAGTTAAATTACAAACTATACATTTCGCCAATCCGTCAGTGAATTGTACCGAAGTACCTGCAATAATACTCTATAATCATCATTTGGCGCCTGTAAATAAGAATTCGGTGATTGCGTCAGTTGTGACGTTGATTAAGCATTTTCTCTGATACTGTGATGCTTTACTTATGGTGCCTTGGCTTATTTTTGTACTTAGGCGTTTGGCCATGCGATTCAATGGTTTATTTTTGTACTTAGGCGTTTGCTAGGTAATCTTTTGCAGGGTTAGACTCCATTGGCAGAATTTGCAAAGCTAGTGGACAAAGCGAGAAATTAAAAAGATCAACTTTGTTCCAGGATCATGAACATTCATCATACAATATGTGCAAACACCAATATAATTTAAGTATGTGTAATAAATGAAACCCACCTGAACATAAGCTCCTGGCCTGAACATAAGGGCATACAAGGAAGGGTTCCAGTATGAGTGTTTCACTATTGAACAGATCTATAGGCAGACCTCTAGAATAGCCAAAGAAAAAGATGAATAGACAGGCTACTATAGTAATTAACGATAGATGTATGAGGCTAACTACTTGCGAAACCTCAAGACAGTTGTGGACAAAAATTTGCTACAGAGAAAAGCTTCCTTTTCTTAGGAGCAAGCTATGGACATTCGTAATTTTACGGTCGTTGGGGCGTACAGAGCGCATGAGTCCTCCTTTTAACGCCCAGGGTTGACCAGATGGAGGAAGAGCTCTTAGGTCAATACTTCTTCGGCAACTTCGGTTCATTGGCAGTCAAGTAGTTGAGAGAAATGATAAGATTCATTAATTCTTGTGGCTGGTTCTAGTTTCCCCTTGTCGATTTGCTTTCTAAGAGTCCTTTCAGAGGAGGTTCGATATATATGGTACCACAATGGTCTAAGTGAGATCGACTCTGTGGTTTCCGGATGGTCGCCACTCTAACCTAAAGTAAACTACCTACTTCTGACTCTAATACAAATTGATTATAACTCTAACTCAGCCTCATTCTCCAACTCCAAGTAACACTCTAAATCATATTTTACACTATTTAAATAAGTTCATGTGCATTACACTCTACATTAGTCAAATTCAAGCAATATTTCCAAATATTAGGTGAGGTACACCAAAGCCAAACAATGGAGCAGTTACTGAAAGCTAAATAATATAGGTCGGACGCAAGTCCCTCGAGGAAATATTCAATGATCAGTACATCCTGTTGTAATGTAAGCGATTTTTAAGTGGATCTAAGATTCTTATAATTTTCAAGTGCGTTCGTGGATCAGACTGACGGCTGCAGTACCATGCACATAAGTTAGTTTATAAACAGAAGATCCAAGTTGGCGGCGCAATACCACACCACACCATTTCCTCAAAATCCGCAAGCTGCAAAATAAATTGCAGTCCTCGACTTGATGCAAATTACAACCTGTTGATCTTTTCTTTAGGATCGTGTTCATAATTACGAATTTATCTGTCATCCGCTGAATTGCAATTATCGAAAGCCTCGCAACTGCTTTCGTGCCGAGGAATTGCAAACAAACAATGCTAACGAATTCAAAATTCAAATAGACGTTCCTTGTTAGTACCTACATACCGCATACCTATTTAGTTTTGGATGTGCTTTTCTTTTACGACGATCAACAATCGAATTCGTCCGACTCGCATCAATTATTAACATTAACACTTTCGCTGATATTTCGCCTATTGCAACAACGCTCGTGCCTCTCTGGTTAACCGATTTTCATTCAGAACATGAAAACCGATCGAAGTTGCACTTGGCGCTCGAATCGACTGACTAATCAGACAAATCAACCGATCGAAATGGAATTGAGAAATCGATCAAAACCGCTGACACAGACGCTTTCGATCTGTCGATGTCGGTGCGATACCCGTGAAGGTATTCGGAATTGCACCGATGGCGATGTATGCAAAGCGTTCATTTTTGTGCCCATTTCGGTTTCCCGCTTTTTCACTGCTCCACGATAAATTATGCTGGCCATGCTGTTTGCAATCTGAACTCACCTTGAGAGGTATTTTGACCTATGTGTTGAAAAAAAAAAACAAGAAAAAACGCGGATGTCGTGAATTCCCTTTTTTTAGCGAAAGACGGTCAGGCGATACCTTGCTTGCACGTGTTAATAATTTACCTAAACAGCTGAGCCCAGATAAGCAATAATGCTTTATTTGTTGGGTCTATCAGGGCTCGAGAGTATTCGATAAAATTTCACGGAAGCGATTTTGTAAAAAGATATAATTTCGTCACGAACTCTTAACTACTCAGGTCAAGGCGGTGGTGGCAGGCCTGTACCATGAAAAATATTGTCATTAGCGGGCCCGCAGTCAGCATGCGAAAATTATTGTAATTCTTACGGAACAAAATTATTCACGTTTTACTGTTGTGGAAATGTGCTTTCCCAAGTTTCTCACGATATCTTCAAGAATTAAAGATACTTCGAAGTTTATGGAATGCATGAGTCTTGCCGGTAAATGTCCGCAAGATGTTGAAATGTTTCAGAGATTAAACCCACCTACCACCATAATAACTGTTTGGACTTTCTAGAATTATCATTGAGATTTGGTAAGAGATCTATCTCCGTAAAAGTTATAACAATCTCATGGCATTGTTTCCGTTGATAAATAAAGCAGAGTATCGAGCTCTAGGAGCGACAGCAAAAGAGGGTGATAGACTATCGTCGTCTACGGAAGAACACCAGGTGACGATCCTCAAAGAGTAGAAATTCGTCACGTGGGTGAAGAGTGGCAATAAACTTCGTAACGTATATATACGTATCTCTATACGCAAAAACACAGAAGCTCAAAACCATTAGAGCTGGGAACGGTAATCAGAACACATGGACTGTCGTACGAACAGAACACCACCACCGAATAGAACGTCCTCTTGGATTAAAGAGAATCACTATAGAATTTTTCTCCATCGGTAAAATACCTAGGAGTAATCCTAGATATGGAATTCACACCTTACTACGATCATTGATATCTAAAGTCAAAAACTCTTCAAATAAAAGTGGGTCCTAAACCCCAAAATATCAGAGCATAGTCCGATTCAGACTCTACCACGAGGCGATAGTATGGAGACTAAAGATTATGCAGCTCCAAAGATCTTCAATAAGACACAGAGGATAGCCAAGATAAGAACAAGCAAGATCTTGCAGGAGGATAACAATCCGAACCCTCAAAGTCGCCACTGCGCAAACTGGAAAACGAATAAAGGCTTCAAAATCATCCGATGGCAATTCGATAGAAATTGTATGGCTCTACGTAAAGCTTTAGGGACACAGATTTCATAACTTACAGTTAAAAGTTGCCGAGCAGATTTAGGCGTACGTTTGCAGATTTCCTCCTAGGTGGGCGTGGGTTAGATCCCTGCAAAGGACGCGGTGATTTATCTGGGTACCAGTGGTTGATGAAAAGCCACTGGGATGTTGCACGGTAGAAATTTCATGCCAAAAATTGTGGCTTACTTGCAAGATTCGACAGTTTAAAGAGATCCGAAACTCCTGTCCCCTAAAATTTTCTTCCGCCTAAGCTGTGCTGTGTGTGTGAGCTCAGGCAATATCTTAAAAAAGGAGCTCCATGGCTTTAGTGGATACTAGAATGTATTTATTTTCGCCGTTATCGACGTTTTTCGCTTGTTTAAAAACTTGCGGGACAAGTATTGCATTCTTTGAATGATTATAACGTACCGCTCCACGCTTTAGTCATGCGGTGCTGTTATTATATTCAAGTCTCGAGTAAACCACTAGCGGTCGTTCTTGATCTTGAATGCTTTATCGAAATAAATATCGTAGTGCTTTGACCGCTTGCTAGATGTCGGCTTCTGTGGGTGGGACTTTCCCCTAAGTAACTGGTCTGTTGCGGCACCACTCATGCTTGGTGTTGACTCGCCTGGTGCTGCCGAGACTGATGTCGAGCGAAATGCAGATGGGTCACCGGTCGAAGTTCTTAGTGCCTTCCGTCGGCGTTCTATGTACCTTCAACACTTTTATACGTTGGTTAATGCAGAGTTTCTGGGATCGACTGATTTTCTTTCCCGTGCCCATGGATTCACCTCTAATAGCCTCTCGCTTTAATATAGGGAGACATTCTTAGAATCCACCTAAAATTTTGCTTAGGTGCTATAGTATACATCCAACTTGGAAATTTTATTTATTTTTAATACTTTCCGTAGTACATCTCAATTTCCCTTGCTTTGGAGTATGACTTCTGTAGTCCAGTCGTTAAACATCATAAAACTTACAATCCCAGTGATATCCGCCCAATAAGCCTTATATGTTTTTTGGCCGACCCTGGGAAAGGTCCAATTCCAGCAGGTCTCCCAACGCTTGGAAAGAAACAGCCTTCTGGGACCTTATCCGTCGGATTTCAGAAAGTCTTAGAGCTGTAAAACAGCTCTCTTAAGATATTGACAGAGCTCTGGGATAGAGATCGCTTTTGTGTATGTGTGTTATTGAGTTTTTCAAGCCTTTCAGGCGTTCCTCAGGAATCGATTCTTGATCCTGTGTTTTTCAGCTTGTAAGTTTATTGGTGCTCTCCCAAATGTAGTTGAGGCCTGCAAAGTTCACATGTACAGGCAGATAATGTTTAAGTATATTTTTATCGATTTTTCAACCTGATTATAGCACCCTAAATAATTGCTTGAATATGGATTTGAAACATATATACGATGGCCGACCGTGAATGGTTTGCTTCTCAAACCCCTTTAGCCATCGTGCAAAGGACATTTCTTTTTGATTTTCCTCCTCATTACCCCAAAAAACTTCATTATCCTATATTCTTATATTTTGGTCGAGTAAGAAATCTTGAAGGTTTTTTTAAGATACTGAAATCTCTACTGTTTCCCTATTTTACCCAAAATTGTCTATTATTCCCGCATATGGATTCCAACTGCTTTTAGTTTCCCTACACAGAATTATAAATCATATAAGCATATACCTATTTAGTGAGCCAGAATTTTTGGGTTCATCTAGGCGCTTCGATTTGCTGATGCCTAATTTTTATTATGCCTCTACCCTAAAAAAAAATCCCTTCCACCTAAACTGTGCTGTGTACATCATAGGGATATCTCTTGAGCTTAGGCAATAGTTAGAAAAATAATATTAATAATAAAACTGGATTTACTCTTGCTGTAAACGATCTTGAGAGTTCTAGACTAAAATGGCTGCAATCGAACAAGGAACACTTTTTCCTTTCTCTATGCAGGCCTGAAGATGGAGATGCGTGGGGAGTATTGGCGTAAATTTTCATCCTTGTGTTGTCTATCGACATCTCTACGTCGCCGGATGCAGTGCTGCTAGTTCAGGAGTTATAATTGAATTAATGCATATACACTTTCGTATCGCTCGGTTTTTCGAACTGACCCCTGTAGTGTCTCTTCGTTATTTATTAAAAAAATTGGCAACTATTAAAATTAGCATCGGACAAGACAATCATCAGATATTTACGATTATGGGGTGCTGTAATCAAGTGCAAGTGATTCGGTGTACCACTAGCCCCTTTTCTGCACCGAAGTCAGAGGGCTTCCTCTTTTGTACACAAAATGACTAAAAGAATCCCGATTGAGATAAATTACACCAAAATTACATAAGACAAATTCTGATCCGAAATTATGCAGGTGAGCCAGTTTGTGTGAAAAAAAGTATTACAAAACCGAAAGTGCATTTAAAGAATGAATCGAAACCTGATATTTTGTCGTCGTCGTATGGGCTCGTCATGTAATTAACTTGAATTTTGGAACAAAAAGGAAAAATTTGCTTTCGGGAGAGGCCATTTCATCAGAGGACGCTTATTATTTATAGAATCGACTAAATTTTTTCATTTTTTTAGCATCAAGATTATATAACGTAAATACGGCGGATTTTTTAGTAGCCTGTGCTAATTTCTCCATTCTGTTAAATTTTTATTTTATGCAGTATTGCAAAAGCAAATGTACTAACAATCTAAGGGATCAAATTTGCAGTCAGGTGGCTCTAATAGAGCATTATTTATAATTCGGATGACAAAGAATCTTCTTCAAAGGTGTGTTCAAATTTTACTAAATTTTTCGAAAGCATTTGATTTGGTGAATCACGTTAAATAATTAATCATTCCAATATGGCACCGTAGATTAATTTCGTCACATTCGGTAGATTGCTAGAAAACAGTTTTCGACAGCAATAAGTCATTTAGATTTTTCTTTTTTTTTTACGGAGTCCCGTAGGGTTCTATTTTCGCTTCCCTTCTTTTTCTCCAAGTGTGATGCTTAATACTTCAGTGATCTCTTAAATTTAAGTAAAAAAATTGGCTATCTTGTTTAATAAAACCTTAAATTGAGCAAATGTGGGTAAACTACACAGGACACACGGCACAAGACACTTCTTGACCATGCTGCAATTTTGCGTTACACCCAGTGAGCGCCAATTTTTTGTTCAATCTCTCATCACATAAGATCCAAAAAGTATGTAAAAATTGTGCAATAAAAACAAAAATATGCAACGTCAGTTACATTTTGATCTTCCCACATGACAAAACGTTATATCTCCAAGATGGTTTAAGGTTTCAAGATACTTAAAGGGAGTTCAAGAACACAATTTCCAAAATTAATGATGCTTACGTCTGAAACAAATATCCGCGAAATTATATTAGAATAATACCAAAAAATTGCGAAAAACAAGAACCCTGTCTGTGCTTATGAACATGTGATAAACAACCATGAGAAAGTGTAATATTCAATGTTACTACAACCTACTTTTTGCAGGAGGTAAAAAGATGTGCAAGGTAAATGCTGGCACAGAGGCAATATAATGATTATAAAGAAAGGTGGCTTGTAGTGATGAGAGAATAAAAATTCAGAGAACACTTAAGCTGGATCAAAGTCTACTTTTAAAACTTTTCTAAACTATTTTAGACTACGGAGAGATTTTTATAAAAACAATCTATACTAAAAATAGAATAAGTTACGTAGTATCCAACTTTGTGATCACCTGGGTAATTACCACACTGGTTTAATTTCACTATTCAAAACAAGAAGAAGAAGAACGGTAATTATTCATGTATATATGAGGAGAGCACATTTCTTCGGAAAACTTTTCCATATGTCCAGCATCTCCTCCGATAGCTTTACTTGATATCTTTATCTTTAGCTAAACCTGTTTACTAACTAATCCAATCTCAGGTGAGTAGAGCATTCAAATGAATTTCGGGTAATTCCAGATTTTAAAATAAATGCAAATAAAGCGCAATTTATGGGAGAATATTTTTGTACATCTGTTTGTGGCATATTACCATGACCTAGGTTTGCTTGCGAAGGTTAGTATTTCATATTAAATTTCCATCACGAAGTGATAGGAAGTAGAAAAAGTCGGGTGTGCAAGGTCAGAAGGTGTGAGTCAAATCCACATTTGATATTAACAAGAATCCATCGATATAGCTAATCAAATATCTAATAGAAATTGTATTTTCTCAGAAAACAGATTAATAACACTCGTGCAACAATTTGTTAAATTATTGTATTTGCGTCATTGCTTTACGCATTCATTAAATGGGGACTTGAAACACCTTCAGAAACAGGTACTATAGTATAAAAAATGTGTTTCTGGAAGCTTTGAGATCGCATTTAAGGTGCTGTTAGTGCACAATATCTTTATGTAATCAGTATCATACCATTTTAAGTCATTATCGTTATCACTTAATTTAGCATTCGAAACCCTGTGTACCATTTCACGTTTCCAGAGGTTGCCACCTCGAGTTCTCCTCCGCCAATCAGTAACTTATAACGTACTAAAATTTCTTTTTAACTTCATCTGCTCTTCTTTAAAAGCAACCAAATCAAATTCAGGAGCAACCAAATCAAAGTCAAGACCACTATTTTCAAAACTAAGAGCAAACACCTCAAAATTAGCCTCAATTTTTTCAAAAATAGGCAACTTTTGAAAATAAAATAAAAAAAACCGTTCGGTAAATTAGTAGAAGAAGTATGTCAATGGATTCCTTGAAGTGTCCTGATCACATTTTTGTTCCAGAAATCAGTTCTTCCCTCTCAAATTTATGTTTGTTAAGTCCAGGACATCACAGGATCAAATTTGAGCATTTGTCCGAAAGAGAATATTTCATTCATTCTAACGATGCAATTCATGCCCAAGTTTCTAAATTTGAAATTTTCAAAAAAATTTTATATAAATTTGATGTCTTATCCTTAATCCTATAAAATTTTTACATTTAGAAAGTACTTTTGTTTTCTTTTTAAAGATGACCCATTAACAGTCCTTGATAACAAAAAAGAAACTAACTCAGTAGATATTTGTTTCCGTTCAAAAGTTATTTACATTTTTATGTCAGGTGCCTTCAATTTTGAGCTTTTATTTGGGATTTTTCACAATAAATGCTCTAGGTGTCTACCCTCTTGCAAGATGCACATTTTAACCCCAGAAATTAAAGGTCTTTCCAGAACAGCTCCAACCCACAAGAATTATTTCTCACTTGGACGCAGGTGCACGAAATTTTTTTCCTATAAATCATCTACAGACCTCATTTAAGTTGGAAGCACAAGATATTTCAGATGACCCGATAAATAGATATCTAATAGGTCTGGGTCAAGAGATCTTCCTGTCTACTTTGAGAAGAAAGAGGAGTTCTTTGGCATACTATGTTTTTTCTAGTAACGTGGAATTTGGAGGATATATTCTTTTTATAATGCAGGCATTCGATTAGGAAAAGTGGTGACTATTTTAAATTCGATAGAAAGACCTTTGAAGACTTGATTGCCGGAATATATCCTGACATCGCTCACATTCAGGATATACAGGATATGGGATGACAATACGAGCGAACTACTCTGATCCTTAAAAACTACTAGGCCACTATTATTAATGGTGTCTTACTGAAATCGGTTTAGGATGCAGAAACAGTATACAATTGACTCAGTTGTAAGCAATTTGTAAATACTCTCAAGCCCCTGGGTCTCGCAATTCATAAATTTATTCTCTGGATCGCAATTATATCGAGAGTAGACCACAATTTCGATCCAATTTTGTTTTCAAAGGGAGCTAATTTTTATACCATGTATACCCTTAATACCATGAAACTTCTCTTTTGAGTTTAAGAATTGGAGATCTCTTGGTCTGTTTTGTGATTACTATCGACAAGTATCGAAGACAAACATTAAAGTTGTGATTTCGTGGACAGAAAGGATTGTGAGATTAATCTGAAGCAAACAAGAAATTTTATATGATTGCACAAAGATTCTCCACTTTTTGACCACCATTGGTATTAATCCATCTTTTGTTTGTTGAAAATTTTATTACAGCACGGTATTACATTTTTGAAATTTTCACTTTTCTAGACAAAATTACTTCACTTTTCGAATCACTGTTTCAAACTGTTTGAGTATATTGTCCCGACAGGGTTTTTTACTTTTATACCCTTTTTATTTTTATACCCCTCAGTTGAGGGTATTAGATAGGAAAAAGATTCCAGGAAATTTTAATCAGAACCCTTTGAGGTCAGGAATACTTGGACCGCACTACGTAGGTTTATTTTATTGTGGCCAGGTAGTGTAGTAGTAAAAGTAAGGTTTAGTTCTTCAGAAATGTTAAAAAAGTGAAGAGATTCTAAGAAAAAATTACCAAAAATAATATTTGTGTAATATGCTGGAAGTTGAGGTTGTTTTTCTGTGGTACCCAGATCTTACATATATGGGATATAGAGGGCGTTACAATAAGCCAAAGTGAAATAAACTGCGTATACATTACCCGCATAAAAAATTAAAATGTTATTTCAAACACTCAACATAAACCTATACAACAAATTTATTTTTGTTTTTATCATCGTATTTTATAAAAACAAAACGTGTTTTCTGTAAAATCTTATGCCTCAAAGAGTTTATTGTCCAAACATTTTTAAAACTAGAGAAATTCTATTTTTAGATGTTTTTTATTTAAATAAAATTTCTGTCCATTTCGGGACTTTTAGCTCCAAAATTTTATACCTCAAAAATTTAAGGTGATTCACATAAGATGACGTACATTCTTTCATTTGCGTTCAATTTCCAAAGCTCGTTTATGCTATTTCGGTTGGGGGTTTCCACGGTACAGTTCCCAAAAATAATTTTTCTGGTAGAATTCTGCACGTTAGGAGCGACTTTGATATGATTTTATCTGGTATTAGTAAGATTTAAGAGCAATTTAAAAGCAGGAAGTAAGCTCGTACTTCGTCTGCGAATATATTAACTGAGTTTCTTGATTAGGTAGTAGGATAGTTAGAAAAGTAGACGAAGGACTGCTTCCACAGGATTGGCAGGAAATATGGTGAAGTGAACTGTTCCTAAGCGGACTCGGATGCTTTTGGTAAAACCTATGTACATAATGTCGATAGGGCCGACTCACCGGACTGGCCGTATTTTGGAGAGAGTAAGAACGATGCCGAATATTATGCTCTTTGAGTGCAGTGGATGGATGGATGGGAGAGAGCAGCCGTGGAGTAAAAGCTGGGTCGTTTATCACTGAAGACTACACAGACATATTATAAGGAGCACTAATTCCTCTTTACATGAACTACAAAATAGACCAATTACAGGAGCGGAATAGCACAGAAATACGTAACAAATCCCCAGTATTTCTGACCTACTACACATCGAAAAATTTGTAGGAAAACATTTGTGTTTTTCGTTATTCCTTGAAGCCTCTAATGGCGAGAACTTAGTAAAGCCGGTAAGGAAAATGGTAAACTAAAGCAAAGACAAATATAAGTAAGTAATCCTTTTTTAGGTATATTATCTCGAGAGAAAATGGACGACAGCCACTACAATTGGGAAGAGAGCCAAAGGATGGACAAATTAACGTATTTAATCGGATTTCTCTGAAGATGTACAATCTGTTTTCGACCTTCTTAATTGCTGCAATCCAAAAGAGTTTAGCAATTATCCTAGCACCAGAAAAAGACACTTGGTAGACGCCAATAGGATTCAAATCCGTAAACTTATGATTCATAAGCCAATGCAGCTGACAGCAGAGTAACCACTAGCAGGATATACCTAAAGGAGGAGTTAATTATATAGCCCAATTAGCCTAATCTCCTTCATGCTTAAAACCATGGAGAAAGTCGTAAATCTTCATCTGCATCTCCATCAGCATGCCGGCAAATCCACAATAACAGCCTTACGTGATTTAGTCTGTAGGCTGGAAAAGGCGACAGAGGATAAAGAGATCGCTCTAGACCGCTTCTTAGATATCAATTAACCTTCTGACAATATCTTTTTTGAAGCCATATAACGGGCATCCATTACTAAAGGTTTAGAAGCCTCAATTATGCTGATCAGAGCCATGCTTTCAAGCCGACCACAGAAAACAAGAAGAAGGAAGCTCCAACTCAAAAATATTTATGTCTAACTCTAAACCAGCATTTCACTTAGAAAAGAGTTAAAGGTAAAGCCGTATCAGATTTGTAGTATTGTCAAATGCTTTTTGGTAAAACTTGGGGGCTCAAGACAAAAATGATTTTACGATCATATATGGCTATAATAAGACCCATGCCTTAGTTACAGGTTCAATGAGAATCTACCCCACTTTAAAGTTCTACTTAACCTCCTTCCCTTACATCTCCATATAAAAAGGAAAACCTTTTTGCAGAAGTGACCGGATAAAAAATCCTTGCTTACGGATTTAATGGAAGGATCTTAATAGGCCTGCTATTCGGTTGTTACTCTCTAAGATACCACCTCATAAAGATGGGCATAATTAAGGATGACATCTGCAGATTCTAACTAGAGGATAATGAGACAGCGCAATACATTCTCTGGACGCTGTAAAGTACAGTTCCGCCTTGATCTTAATGGGCCTCTTAAAAGTGCTTAAACAAAGATCGTACGTGGACGAAATGATTAGAGGCTTTCGCAGCCTCTATTCAACAGTCCTCCGAAAAAAACACCCAGTCAGTGGGCGTTGCAAAAATTGTATGATTCGGAATCCACGTTTTATGTGTAGGCTCAGTTCACTAGAAGAACACATCACATCCCAAAAAGCATAGTTGATTTCGGATCTCGTTCTGCGGAACTGAAGATATGTCCGATACCATTTACAGTAAATGCAGAAAGTTTCTTCAATACGCTACCGGTCTGGAACTAGTGGGCTAAAGTCTCTCTGAGAGTATAAAAACGTAGAATGGAGTTTTAAATAAATAACGAAAAGGGGGAAAAATATTAAAACCGAAGAAAAGAAACGTCGATTTGAATTCCACATGAAATCTCTTTAAAGAATTCCAAACCAAGAGGACATAATCTACCAGTCTTTATTTTGCTGAAGTCTCTATTCAAATTTTACACCTATTTTCCATTGGTCGAAGGCATGGGTTTTCACGAAAAGTAGTAGTAGTAGTGGTAGTGCAGAGAGTGCACTTTGGCCGAGTTGAAATTCAGAATACTAGTGAAGAGCAAACTAGATGAAAAATAAATAAAAATTATATGACATCTTTGGATATCCCAGTGTGTCGTAAACAACTCCAAATCTGGTAGACTAAAACGGTTAGAACACATTTTTCGACAACGGATAGACAACGTGAGAACGTCTAAGGTTGGCTTAGAAAGCAATAAACCACACTTAGAATAAGAGCATTTCTTTGCCTCACATCGGACCTTCTGGATTTTTCCAAAAATACAAATAAGCGTAAGTCGTAGTCCCATCACCTCGTATACCTCTGGGCGGAACACTTAAAAATCCTGTTAAGAATGTTTTTGAGTTGAATACTATACAAATCTTATAAAATCTTTACAAAAGTGTTTAAATCCACCAAAATAATTTTCAAAAAGTGCTTCGAATCAAATAAAAATGGTCATTCCCAATTCCGAGGGAAAAATTGAATTTGTGTTTTGTGAGCTGAGTTAATCCGCTAATATAGGGCGCTCCAAAAATTAATGAGATTGAAATTTTCACTGCATCTTTAAACTCACTCAAATTATCTCTAATAGCTACCAAATCACTGCATACCTCTTTCAGTTAAATACCCGAAAAAATTCCAACTGGTGTTATCCCTTTATTTTATGCAATTCGAAGTCTTCACAATTCACTGAATCCAGATAAAAGTCAAATACAATCTTCAGCACTCTTCAATTAATTATATTATTTTATTTTTGTCTGATAATACCACTGGTTTACACTTCTAATTTCTAATAGCACCACTTCTAATTAATTTTACGTAAAAACCTCCGAAAAAAAAAGTCAAAGCATGCCCCAAGCACAGCCGAATTGTAATACGGGAAACCTCCCAAACAATTGCAAGTCGAAATCTCGAGATGCACGCAACGCAACGCTATCAACCAACCCCCTTCGAAATTACTGTATGACTGTGACTGGCCGCGCTCAGCGTAGCGTTAAACTTAATATCCAAGATGAATTCACGGACTGAGCTTGAAGACACTGAAAATCATAAATAAAAAATCCAAATTCAATAACATAAGCCCCCCTTTACTACCTCTCGCCTATTTGCGTGCAAGCGCACGGCTACCTGTTCGAAGGCATGTGTTACCTTGCGTTTCGCTGACCAGGTGTCGGTGCTCCGCTTAAAGGTATGAATGGGCTCCAAGAAATAGCAGTGCTCATTAAATTTTTATAAGGACTTTACAGTTTTTTATGGAACAAGGGTAGTGTTGCAACGTGTGCTATCGTAAGTGTTTGATATCCGATCCCATTTTCATGGGTCAAATGCATGTCTCCCTCGCAGTTCTGATGGACACCTTTCAAGGTGCCCCGACATGCGAAATGAACAATACGACGATCAATCGAAAATTTTGAGTAGTGGCAAGTTATGCGGTAAGTTGGAAGTGTAACACGCATGTGAATACCTGGTGACAACATTTTTACATTGATCTATCGTCTGATCACCTGATCACCATTGATTCTGCCTCGGCGCGGTAAAATACTCCAGCTGTTTCGACAAACTTACCAATTCCATGACCTTTACCCACTTCTGAGCTTGGGGCAATGGACTTCACTTCTCGTGAATGGCTTTGATGGTTTTTTTCGAAGTTTTTATCTCATGAAGAACTGACTCGTGATCACGTCTTTAATTGGAGGGGGAACTTTCAGTTTCGGCAATGATACCAGTGAATCCATTAGAAAAGTTGTGCTAAAGATGGGTTTTGGCTGCATGGAGCTAAGAAGCGTGTAACGAGTATAAAATTCATATAAAAATTTAGTTTGGGTATTCGAAACCTTGATAGGAAATCATTTGCATAGTAAAGTTCAATCTATGTCTGTAAACTTTGAAATTATTTTCCGCAAATCTCAGGTCTATGTAAAAAAAATAATAATAACGATGTCAAAGCTAAACTAAGGAATTTGCAGTGCTCCACATTCTTGAGAAAGAAAGCAAAGAGGAAATAACAATCGACTTCCTGCCAGATCATGCACATTGCTCAATCTGATATCTTTTGATCTGATAAAAAATGCATTCTCTGTATTTATAAATGCTATAGTATTGCCCATAAATAAATTATATTGACAGAAATAAAATTATTTGTTAGAAAAGTAGACGGTCGAATTGATTAAGAATTAAATTAGAAGTCCGCTAGGGCTCGATACTGGGTCCACTGCTATTTGCGCTTTTTCTACATTAAATTTGTTGAAAGTACGTTAAATAACGTTGTGGAAACCATAGAAAAAGCTCTTGAAAACAAGGAATACTCTTTATGTGCCTTCTCTGACATCGAGGAAGATTTTAGTTATGTTCCATTCGCAAAAATCCGGATAATAAGCGCTAAAAGGAGCAAAAATAGTGCAAAAGTGCAGATGCACCATCCATGGTGGTGTGCTTTCAGCCACGCTGTGGGTCCTAGTTGCCAATTCTATTTAATTCTCTCCTGGAAACAGAGCGGATTAAGGCTGTTTCTTATCCTGATGACCTAGCTATCCTGGTTTCGGGTAAGTTCCTATCGACCATTAATAAACTGATAGAGAGAGTTCTACAAAAAATTCAAAAGTGTACTAACGACTGTAGCCTGAGCATAGATAGACTCCTCAAGGACTGAATTAGTTCTCTCTTCTAAGAGAAGAATAATTTCGACGTTCGTTCTACCACGCCTGGGGAATAACTTTAAACTGAGGACAAATATCTGGGAGTTAGGACTCCAAACTATGCTCCAAGAATCACTGCGTTTTATTTCTGTAATAAAACTTTTGGCAAAATGAAATGTACACAGCCATCGTTTTAGCTGTACTTACGCATCTATCCACATTTGCTGCAGTAGTGGCCTAAAGCATGCTAGGTAGCCGTTAGGTGGCAACTGGATAGGGTATAAGGATTAAGGGCGCTTTTCACAGCACACTCACAACTGCCCTAGAAACTAACCTGTGGTTGCCACTGCGGGATCTGTTTGTGAAAATCAGTGGGGCAGTCAAGATACAACGGGACGGTACATGGTACGATGTCCAAAGACAAGATCAAGAGGGTCAGGATAACTAAAA
>QYTT01085344.1:0-19049 GCA_006980735.1 Dasypogon diadema | reverse complement strand
ACAGAGCGGATTAAGGCTGTTTCTTATCCTGATGACCTAGCTATCCTGGTTTCGGGTAAGTTCCTATCGACCATTAATAAACTGATAGAGAGAGTTCTACAAAAAATTCAAAAGTGTACTAACGACTGTAGCCTGGGCATAGATAGACTCCTCAAGGACTGAATTAGTTCTCTCTCACAACTGCCCTAGAAACTAACCTGTGGTTGCCACTGCGGGATCTGTTTGTGAAAATCAGTGGGGCAGTCAAGATACAACGGGACGGTACATGGTACGATGTCCAAAGACAAGATCAAGAGGGTCAGGATAACTAAAATATTGCATAAGACTCCTATCAGTAACGGATCACCCTTAACAGAAGGGTCAGGAGGATATTTTCGTATTCACGGACGGATCTATGAGGGGTTTTATATTTGGATCCTAGTGTAATAAAGACAACACGTTTAATATTAAAAGGCTATTTTACGAAACAGACTTAAAATTGGAGCGATCTTAAAATCAGATGACATTTTGCTGAAGATGAAGAATTTACATTACAGTGAAGAATTTTTTCTTCATTATTTTTTACTCCTCAAATAACTTTTGTTTACAGTAAAATTTATTTTTACACAAATTGTTCGCAATCTAACATTTTTTTCTTTTTTCCTGCCCTCCTTATGTTATTTTGTTGTAGGGAATTCCCTCAATATGGAAAATTTTCTGCACGTTATCAAGACTAATTTCCCATATCAATCAGCAGCAATTATACTTTTTCGAGCGTTGGTCAAAATTGAAATATAATATCAAGCGATAAGTTCTTTGTTCTTTACTAAACGGAATACCTCAAGTTTTGCTAATTTTTTCGTACAAAAAAATTGTGAAATAAGGTAAAGACGTTAGAGAATGTGGCATTTATGAAATCACTGCAGGCTCTCTGTAAAAGAATGATTTATCTCCGCATCAATGGAGAAAAATACAAAATACTGAACTATAGAATACTAAAATGATTAGCATAAAACTCCAAACAGTTAAAATTACTTCAAAAGTTTGTAAATTTTTCACCCAGGTATTCTTATTGCTCAGTAGTTCAGTGCCCGGTACGTTCTAAACTTGGTTCTCTGTTGAAAAAAGAGCAGAAATACAAAATTCATCTGAAAATGGGAATATTTTTATCTACGTCCACAGCACAATCGTTTAGATGAGGCACGAAAGAAAAAAACAGAATGACGCGTTTAGGGGTTAGAACTAGTTATGATGATAATTAATTTGCCTCAATCTATTAAGGCTCAGGTTAACGAAGAATTTAAGCTGGTATTTCCCCAAGCGATTTGTTCTTTATTTCGTCGACGTACGCGGTTTTTAGCACGCGTGTGTGTGATTTTTATTATTTATTTAAAAATAAAATATTGTTGTTATTTCCTTTTTTCCGATCTATTGAATAAATGAAATGTTGCACTTCAAGAAGAAGAACAAACCTTTGTTTGCACAAAGTCATAGACATCTCTTCATCGCACAATCATATTAAAATTTCGAAATTTCGTCTGAAATTATCAAATTCTCTAGGTAAGCACATTCGCTAAATAAGAACTAAGTTTCCCTACCAAAACTATATCCACTTAACTCCAGGAATATTCTGTTGTGAAAAAACAAAACAAAATTTGTTTTATTTTGCATTAACATATTGATCCGGCTCGAAGGACCGGGGACCCTAATGAAGTCGGGTTTGGTGCTGCATTAAAGCCATTTCTGCAATGATTACAAAACTAGGACAATACCATTGAAAAATATGTAAGATTTTAGATAGATATACGGGGTGATTCAGATCAAGGTACCGCGGGATATACCACGTGGTTCTTTGAGGTGAGCTTCCGTAACGAATTTTTCGGCAATGGAAATGATTGCCCATAACTTTTGAACTACTACGGATTTTGATTATTTGTGGTTTAGTTGAAAGCTATCATAAGTATTATCAAAAAGAATTGAAAATTTGCTATTTTTTGTCCAGAATTTTTAAAAATAAATCCATTTATTTCAAAAAATTTGTTCTACGGAATTCAATTTTATTATTGTTTAACAATACCCCTAATTTTGGATATGGATTTTTTTTATGGGGTTAATTAAAAGACGTGGTCTACAGTTCTGTAATGAGTTCCAGAGAAAACTCATGGGACAGAATTGAGAGCGCCCGCAATATTATTAAAAATAATAATTGTAATTTTCCTAGAATATGACAATCATTAGTCCGCAGGTTAGAGTTATATATTGAGCAGAGTAAGGGTCATTTTCAGTTTTTCTTGTAATTAATTCTTTAACATTCCTTGAATACAAACTATTAAAAGGTGCACTTTTATTTTAATTTTGCTGAAATGATTGTGTCGATCGTAAATATGTTTTATTACCTTCCTCTGAGAAACCGTTACAGGTAGCCGGCTATAGACTTTTGCGGAAGAAAGGCGACATCGGGGGTATTGTTAAACAATAATAAAATTAAATTCTGTAGAACAACATTATCGATTCTCTTTGATAATATTTCCCAGAATAGTTCGTCGATAACAACAATTGAGATACCAAAAGAAAGATATTTATGATAGCTTTCAACTAAATCACAAATAACCAGAATCCATAGGGTTATTCAAAAGTTATGAGCAATCATTTCCATCCATTCCATTTGAATTCCATTTGAATGCTCCCTTCAAAGTCGAAAAATCTTTGAGGGGCTGAACGATTTTTTTACCAGTTTACCTCAAGGAACCACGTGGTACACCCCGCAGTATCTTGATCTGAATCACCCGGTATAAAAGCCTATATTCTCATTCTATGATAACTATTTGGAATTTCGACATCGGAAAATCATTCATTGAAATTAAATAAGCTCTTATTGTGGAGATCACAGGAGATTTACGATTATAGAAGTGCCAATATAGCATAGACTTATAGCCATTCAATGCTGAAAAATATTACTCTTATTCTAAGTATCTTCAGTGCGATAATAATACTTCACTAGATGAGTTGTATTTTCGTTGTGTAGTTTCTAACGTTGTCTAGGTTCTCGAACAATAGTTTCTAGTTTCTATAGACTTGGACGCTTCTGAACTAGACTTGATTGCTACCAACCGGATTAATTAAACTCCACTTCTTTTAATTTAAAAAACCAAAACCGAAGAGATATGAAAAAGAATCCGAAATCAAATTATAATTAGCTACGTTTATGTTTATACATGAAAAATTAAGACATGTGTTAATCTTGTTCCTCCAAAAGCAGCCATCATAAAACTAACGAAACCTCATCAGTTTAGGGGTTGATAACGTCGATGAGTGATATTTCTGATAGTTTTTTTTTCTATAAGAAAAAGTTGTTGAGATTATAATTAAATGATATTTTAATTTCGTCCGTTCAAAATCAGTAGAGCCTGCTACAAATAAAACAGCAACAGTGTCACAGCATACGAAAATGAGTGGTAAGATAGTTATAATTTATGCTGTTTACGTAATTCCTACATGTGCTTTAATGGGTACTTTTCGCTTTTAGCATAAATTAAATAGGCGTCCATGGAATTTTTGGAACCAAGTCTACGGAAATATCACTTATTGGACCTGGCAGCACTGGTAACCAGTGCAAATAAGAAACCGAATGTGAAACAGGAAAATATTTCTTCCTTGAGACAGGCGGTATAATATTAGAAAAACATAAGAAAGATTAGTTTACCTTTTTTACACCGGAAGGGAGTCTTGTTTAGCAAATATGTATTTTTTTGAAAATATCATTAGTTATGTTTTTCTTGCACAAGATCCATACAGATTTCAAGATCCGGATCTCATTTAGGCACGTAATTACAACAACAACACAAGATCCCGATCATTATACAGATCTTGGATCTAGAGGCTGGAGTTCCGAAAACCGGAAGTTGTACCATTTCAAAACCATTCAACCACACCTAAAAAAAAGTATCTAAAAGGATTTTTGGCGACTCGAACCGGAAAGGGTTGAAAATTTTTTTTGATTTTTTCGTGATAGCTTAAAAATTCTGACATTTTTGCGTATTTTTTTAAATGTGTTATTTATTTAAATTAAATACGTCTAAATTATTAACAGTCCCCCCAAACCCCACGTCTTTTCTTGCCAGCATGTTTGTATATGCAAAAAATTATTAAATTGTACCTATTTAAGATATTATATCAAAAAAGCATTGATTCTTTACAGAGAAAGGGTGAGGGGAGGGCTGTTTATTAACAGATCAATATTTTCAACATGCGATAAATGTTTCCAATTCCAAATTGCGCAAGATTAATTTCAAGGTTGATGATGTATCCATTTTATCTATCAATAAATAAAGTGGACAATTAATTTTTTTAGTTCTTACGTTTCCTAGAAATTCACAATAATTACTGTTTACATTTCTTCATTGCACGTATTGACGTTATTTACTCTTTTCGTATTGATTCCATATGTGGGGACAATTCAGTAAATTAGACCTATTGATCGTTTTTTTGCCTACAGATCTGGATATTGTACCAAAAAAAACAGCTATTATAATTCAAGGAAGAAAATTTAATGCTCCGCGAACATGGTTTAAAAAAATGAGTTCCGATATGTATTAATAAAAGCGGCAAACCAGTTTTAGAAATGTTCATGTGTTCCTAGATTATGCAAGCGAGCAAGTATCTTGGAGGTCATTGTGACGTGGGTATCAGTTTCTTCGGAAATCGAACGAAAGAATTCATCAGAGAAACTTATCTTCGATCACACGTATATCACCGTGCCTAGTAAATACCTCAATTTCCAATTTAATTACAATCACGTTGCAGGAAATCACAATATTGCGACAAAGGCAGCTGTTTTATTCCAATTATTAAGGTCATTGCAATTTCTTCTGGACAAACACGATTTGTGGACTTTTTTCACACATTTATTCAAACGTAATAAATCTTTCTCCATTAATTTACGTTTTTATGAAGTTTTCAAATGACGTTCCAAGAAATGCAACCTTATTTATACGAGTGGAAAACTGTTTTGCATTTTACCCATGCGCAAAGGCAGTTAAAAGAGCAATAAATTATAAATATGACGATGAGAAAAAGATAATAAGTGGCAATTTTTATATAATTTACAAAGGTGAGGTTCATACAAATTATTTTCTGCTGTAATTACCCAATTATGGTTAATTAAAAGTAACGGGATCAAAGGTCTAACTGCCAATGAACTATTTATATTATTTAATTGTTACCTGTAGATATCTTTCCTTATTTTTGCAGGCTATTACGATTTTCAAGAACTTATACTCAATTATTTCGAAATCTTTGCTTTGGCCTAGCCATTCCATCACTCGTTGTCATTTTAACCAATATACAACTTTGAAGAATATTTAAAAACATTCTTGAAAGATAGTGGCTCCCTCTGAGAACACCAATTGAACCTTTAATATAGGCAGCTGCTGGTATATCACTTCCCAATAGACCGACACCCTTTGCCATTATTTTATGAATTTTTGGCATGGGATACTCTTCGCACCTTCGTCCTATTACTCAGATTTGTACTACCATATCACCCTCTCTGTATGACTCTAAAAAGGAGCCAGTCCATTTCCACACGTATGAGATTCATATAATACTTGCGACATGTTTGAAGCCACCGGATCTGGGCTGTGCTGCGCCTCCTCCTCTGTTTAAAATTGAATTGTTTTATTTTGTACCTGATCCTGCAACCATTTTAACATGCAAAGCTGGTTGTTATATTGAAGTTAATTTGGTTGGATTTGAACTTGAAAAAGTTGTCATTTATTTGAAATAGTTGACGCTGATTTTGATTTGGTTGGCGTTAAAATTGATTTGGTTGTAGCTGCTCTTGAAACGATTGCTTTTGAAGTGTCAATGCTATAAAATATTTCTTAGTTGAAGAACATAAATTAGAATAGACACTAAAAGGTAAATAAACTTAGATAAAGTAGCCTTTAAGAAAGGAGCAGATTTCTAGATTTCAGACACTCTAAAGTCGATCTGTTGAACACGTAACAACATCAGAGAATAGAGAGAAAAAAACGAAGTTAAAGCAAAGAGAAAGACTAGAAATACTTGTTCCCCTTGGAATAAGAAACTGATGCAGTTCCTATAAGAAAAATAATTTCCAGCGTCTGCGACCAATTCACTATTTCTTTTCACATTTATTATACTCAATTTTTCATTATTTATTTATGTACTATGCTTACAGTACAGTTCTTAACAACTAAGTAACTGACCAAACTAGTTGACGGAAATGCTTACCATACTGGTCTTGGTGGACTACTATTGCTTGGACAAAATCGGGATTCAAGAAAATATTTCCGTCTACTAAACATGAAGAGATCAGAAACCTATTTTGGCTCTGGTATTAAAAGTCAGAACAGCTATTTTGTTGCACTTCGTACTTTCGTTTCACAACTCAGTCTTTATTACTCCAGAGGAAAAAAAACTTTTCACATTTAGCAGCGAACTTTTTGACGAGTATAATTGCACTTCACTAGGATATGTTATAGCTGTTATTTATGATGGTTAAATCTCTTCATTTCGAAGTTTTAACAAAACTAACTATGCCTGTCTTCGGTTGTATAAGAAATCGCGATTTTGACTGCCTTTCCACCGAACCTGAAATCTTTACTGCACAAAATGCAAGTCTCGTAATACTGGCTTAGAGGTGCAGTGTGCAATCACTTCTAGTGAATCGAGTAACCGATCACCGTAATCCCCTGGCGTACCCTTGCAGTTCATTTAGAGTTTCTCGCGGCAGCCAGTAATCTGCGCTAGCAACGTCATATTCAGGTGAGCAATTATTGCCGAATACCTCCGTGTTATTGGTTGTGTCTAGAAACTTTGGCTTGATAAACTGGCCACAGCAGATGGGAGTCATTTCACGGTTACATTCAGTTAAATAAATTGTAAGGTTTAAGATTCGTAGCTATTTGCAAGTAAACGTCAGTTGATAAAAGGGTATGTTCATGTTGACCCCAATTCATCTTTACTAGGTATTACGTGAGAAGATGATAAAAAACAGCTGCACCTTCCTTTACTTAGTTCTACGGTTGGGAGTTAATTTGAGTTAACACTGTCTGTAGAAAGCGGAAAATTATTTTTCAATTCTCTACCAATAAGTGTACCTTTTTAATAATAGGATATCTTTCACGAAGGAATCAATTTAAAATCGCCCGCAAAAATTAGATTATAAAATATTCGAGATGATATTTGCGCAATGCTTATTCAGACTAATTCAAAAAGCCATTTTTCTATATGTTCTTGTAATCAATGCAGCCTACTCCAGATTTCTCAGATTATATTAAATAAATACCGACGTGCCACAAGGGTCTGATTTCTCCTCTATGCTTTTATCTTTGTGTTTGTGCCCCGTATTTCGAATTCATCCCATGATTTCACGAAATTGTTTGACTCATTGCAGGACTTCTATAACAAACAGATCGTCAAATCGTGGAGTCTCTCGAATATACTCCCTTCAAGCTGAAAAAAATATAATTAAATGAAAGTTGTTGATTTCTTGATTATCTGTCCTACGATTTCATGATGATTGATTGGAACCAACATGTTAGATGCTACAACTTGAAATAAATATCGTGCAAAGAAGTACAAACTGAAAAAGAAAATCTACCTGTCGAGGAGATGCAAAAAATTCCTAAATCAGAATTCTCGGGCGAACGACCGCAAGCTAGTGGACGAAGTTCAAAATGAAAAAAATTCTCATCCTATGATATGGGGAAGTGGGGTGAGTCCTTAATTAACTTTCTAATTTAGATATTTCCCATAGAGGTTATACACCCACCTTTATCACGGCCAATAGAGAAGAGATCTTAAATGCGACATTCATCACTGCATCGAAAAATCTAAAGTTTATAAATTGGAGGCTTTCAAACAAAAGCACTTTCTCGAGCCCCTGTTAACGCATCTCGAGCTCTTCCTCTTAACTACACCATGTTTTGCGCTAGGAGAGCGTGAGGATCTTAGAGAAATGATACCCTATATCGGAGAGAACGAGTCAGTCATCACCTATGATGAACTGCTGGTAGGGTCTCCATGCTGAACACTTTATTACTTTAAGATCAGGTTATAAATATGACAATGAAAAAACTAACGATTTGTGGTAAATCTGTTAAGCCGACAATCCCGCGCTCTGCGGAGTTCGGCTTCGGCCTCATGGCCGACATGGCATATGTGATGTCAACGAGGCGAATAAAAACAGAGAAATCGGTAGTTCTGATGAAGTCGAAAAAATGCAACTAAGCATCTTAATAACAACGGACAATCTGAAACGACTTGACCTAGACGAAAATTGAGTGTGGTGCTTAGTTTGGAGCCGAAGCGTTTTAAGAGGTCAGCCGAACACACGGACAAATTAAGTGGACTGGACTTGGCCGGAAAAAAGAGCGGAGGCTGCTTAGACGGCTGAAGTAGAAAAGAAAGAGGGAGCGAAGTAGACAAGAAGTTGTAAGTCTGAACCAACCAAAAGGAGGCATCAAGGCTGAGCTGAAAAAACTTATGAAGAGAAAGCGTAAGCGAATTCAAGGACAAAATAGGAAAGAAGATAATATTTTGTTGGGTTAGAGCACACATAGTTCGATCGAAGGAAAAAGCTGATACGCTAGCAAAATAGCGAACGGCTATAGAGTTCCAAGGCCTGGAACCATATTCCGCCATTCGGAAACGCGCGGTGAAGGACCTGATCGTGAAATAGGCCACAAAAGAACACCTAAATTAATGGGAAAATATGACAACTCGCCAATAGGCTAAGAAAGGAATTAGGCCAGAAGAGGAGTTCTAAGCATGAAACAATGAACACTCTCAGATGGTGAATTTTTCTGTCTATTAGGCACCAGAGGTTGGATATTATTTCAAAAGGATGAGGATCCTAGAGAATGATAGATTCAGACTGTACCTGGAGAATACAGAGTCGGCGGAACACATTGTATGCAACAGAAGGATGGCTGTCACAGACTGCCCCACGGGTAGCATGGGATAGATGACTTCTAAATAAATGCTCGAAGTAACAAAAAATGTCGCTTGGGAGTACTCCGACGCAAACAAGCTAAGACGACTCTTGGCAGTGGTACGAAAAATGACCCGTAGGCAGAGGTCTACTTCAATATCCTTGATTACTTACTTATTTGGAGAATCACACTGAGACTGAGTCATGTTAAAGAACATTATAAAATGGATCTGGAAAGAATGGGCCCTTAACCGCAAACTACTTGCCCTAGGTAAAAGTAAAGAGAAAATCATTTCATATCACTAGATAATGTGGGGTATAATTTCACTTAAACAAAATGATCTGAATGGTTTCCTCCTGTAGATTTTATTTGGTAAAGGATGAGCGAACGGCTTACATCTTTTGAAATTGCGAGACTATTGCAGGATTACGACATAGGTATCTATAGTTCTGCGTTTCTTGAGCGTGATAATCTTGAGTAAGTAACCTATTGCACTATTATAAACTATGTGGATAAGTTAAAAATTTAAAGTCCTTGGTGCATCCCTGGAGATATAAAAGTCAACATCAAATCACAATACGTTTAGCCGTCTCAAGTGCCACCTTCCACACCACCTGGTCAGCGAAATCTCCCTGCATGATAATCTTATTCATTCTGGCACTGTCCATTTGGCAAATGTGACCAAAAACCTTAGTTTGTTAGATTTTACGAATGTGTTGAAGGTCTGTGAACGGAAGGTTGTGTAGTAACGGATGAATGGGTAAGGAACGCTATTAAGTCACTAGCAAAGTAGACAGAACGGAAGTCATAATCAAAGAAATTTATTTATAATTGAACTTGGACTTTACTTGTTCGAAATCCGGCTGGACCTGATCGAGTTTCGATAGTGATGAAAAAATTTCTGTCGCATAAAAGCGGGAATATCATCAGATTGGGTAGCTTTGCAAGCTTCGCAAAAGCTCTGCTCGGTGATAAAATTTCAAGTTATAAAAAGTCTGGAATTAATTCAAAACAACGTCACTGTAAAAACCCACCGTTTGATTTGCTTCTGCATTAATTCCCAGAAATTCAATTCTTGTCTCTGGAACATCATATCAAAAAAATTTGCAGCTTTTCCCTACCACATTTCTGCCTTTTCGGAATGAATAAATCAGTAACAAAATTACTGGAATAGTTATTTTTCCCAAAATATTGGAAGTAGACTTCCTAAATAAAATAACAACAAAAGTTTCCCAAATCTCCTAAAGTATTTTAATCCATTCATTTTTGCCCTTATTTACTCACTTCACTTTCGATAAAAAAATAAAAGAAAAAAAAAAAACCGGAACTATTTTCCAAACTTTACTGAGGAACTAAAATATTTTATGAGCTAAGAAGAATGGATCCACGTTGAAATCTTAAAGACCTCCACCTAAAACAACAGGTAAACTTGAAACTGCTACTCGACCAAAAACCACTAGTCCAGTCACAATGTAGTAAGCTTTTCTTAGGTGAGCCTAAGCAAGTTCAGTGGGTCGAGGTCTAGGTCGGCATGTACGATCACATCATCTGCGATAAATGAATGGTATGAATGGTATCTCGTGCCACAAATTAATTACACAATTATAGAGGTGGATGCATGCAAGTGCTCAGACATAAGTTTTAGGAAAGGATTTCATAGTGGTACTTTCCATCATTTCCATTCTTACTATCGCTCCCAGTACTCCATGACTTTAATGGATTCGCCATTGGTGCAGTGGTTGGGGATTTTGTTGCAGTGAAAAGTAGTCGACCTTAAAACTATAGATTGCCGATTGTCGCTTTTTTTTTAACTGCAGTCAATACCTGCCAAAAACGTTTGTTATGGCATTCTCCATGAAAACTATGGAAAGCTGCATAGGAACGGGACCAATCAAAAATCAGTCGGCAAATTCCGTTGCATTTTTATTACAAGGTTCCTAGTGGTATAGCGGTATATCTAATGTGGTTTTTGTTAACTTTGTGGTGCGCAAACAGTGCCATCGACATCTAATTAAGCTCAGAATTTTCTATTTGCTTGGCACAATGCGATGCAACTTTTATCTTAGAGAGGTGTGAGATTTTAGGTAACTAAAAATTTGAGATGCTCACAATGCCATACACTTCAAAAGTACCCGTCGAATGGTAGTATTAATTGAGGAGATTCTGTGAGACCATATTCCTCATTATTTTGAAATTCCAAATAATCAAACAAATCTTAATTCAATGGTAAGTGAATATTTATTTATTTTCCTTGGGTCTCAGGCCACAGTGACATTAATGGCAACGAAAAAGCGGATGAGTTGGAGCGGAAGGGAGCTACCTCAGACTCCCCCCACCCTCTTCAACGGGGATGTCAACCATATATCTACTTGGATGTATTGCAAAATGGGCAAACGACCAACATTATCAAATATGGGACGTGACCCATTTTGCTGGAGTGACCAAAGAGCTTTGGGGGCCCACAGAATGCCAACTCAACATCCGATTAAACAAACCGTCATTAAGATTGTTGGTTTCAATTTTGACGGGACGTAGTTTCCTAAGAGCACACCAAAACAGGATCGGCCGCTCTATCGATGCTGATTGTAGGGGATGCGAGGAGGAAGAGGAGACTGTGGCACACTTTTTGTACCACTGTCCGTCACTCTCGGCGGAATGGTTTAGACACCTGGGGCACCATTTCCTTGACGAACTGTATCAGGCAGGCGAGAAGGGATGGAAGCGTATGCTGGCTTTTATTAGGTCGGCCAAGTGGTTGAGTAAAAGGTAGAATCCGTTCCGTCTAGACACTTTTTCTTTTTCGGTGGAAGAGCAATGGACCTAGAAGTGGCCTAAGTTCAAGGGACCCTCGTGGTCCAACACCATTTCAAAAAAAAAAGTGAGTATTTAAATATGTATCCCCATGACGTTGCACATGATATTCAGAAAAGGCCCTAGCTACCAAATACAGTTAGGGCCTTTTGGAATGTTGCAGCAGTATTATAGTCAACACTGTGTGACAGTGGTTCCCCTGAGCATACTCTAGTCCTAGTGGAAAAATAGTGGAACCTGTACTTGGACTTACCATATCATATGTTCTATATGCCGTGCAACACGTTCACCTCGCAACAAGAAGAAATAAAAGTGACGCCTTTACTAAACTGGAAATTGGTTGCCATTATTCTTCAGTGAATTAGAATGTGAAGTTGGCTACATTGTACTTGAATGGAATGATGTCTTCGCTATGGTATGATTTTGTGTTACCACATGTGTCCACCATCTTGTATTCAGTTCGTTCAGCGCTCTACTCATGATAGAGTTCGAGATAGAAGTTGGGAATGTAGGCAAAAGATGAATTATAAATTATGTCATTTTCAGGATTTGTATAAAACTTTGACACTTTGGAATAGCTTCATCACTTGTCCAGAATAGATTATTACATGGCTCTCAAGGGTTGTCCTGCATGTTAACCCCAGGGGTAATAGAAATTGTTGGGAAAATACTTAGTGTTAGTTTGACAAATATGAAAGGAGACCACTCTGGCCATCATAAAAATTGTCAAAAACCTTAAAAATATGACCCTTGATCCTTAAAATTTTTTACACCAAGGAATAATTTTTCTACTTTTAAACATGTGTTCGTCAAGCAGCGTATTTTTTATAGGTTTAGAAATTTATATACTTACTCTCAGAGACGAATAAACATATTTCAGTAACACATCAACACTTTAACTGAGAAAACACAACACCTTCAGTCAACACAACTTAACGATTAAGCGAAGGACTCGATCTTTTCTGTTTCGAAAACAATTACATTAACTGGAATCGAAAAACTTACTTGGCACATTTCAAACTGGATGTACTTTCTCTAGTAATTCCACACCGTCTGAAAACAGGATTTTTCGCCCAGAAGCCGATACAAAGGTCCAAAGATTTTAGTTAGCAAAAGGAAAGATTAGAATTTTGAAAGCAATTAAACTCAACAACAGACATCCACCGCCATTTCACCCCGTTATTAGCATGGCGAGAAATCAAATTCTGTGCCGTAATCGTGACGTTTGATAAAATTGAAATGCTTTAAATCGTTTCTGATTCGAAATCTGGTCAGGTTTTTGCTCCAGTCACCCGGTGACAACAGTGCCTAACCTGATTTAAACGGCTAAGAGCAGCTTAATCTGATTTCTGCATAACATTAGCCTATTATTAGTATATTATTAATTATTCTATTAGTCTATTTTAAAATGCCCATACTAATAGAGTTTTATTCTACTCTATCTGCGAGCGGTTATTTTCTTTTGGCTTGTACATTTTCAATACCACCGGAGATCTCTGTTTTGAGGTATTAGGCCTTCGTCCTTTGAACTTCGAATCAATTTCTTGTGTTAGTAATTTTCCGGTTTTTTGGGAATTTATGTTGGGATAAAAAACTAGTAGAAATGGTTGCAAGAAAGTGTTTTTGTAGTGGAAGTCTTTCACTCTTAACATTTACTTCCCAAAAATTCATGAATAATTTAGCAATGCTTAACAAGGTTGACTGCGATGCCGGCATTTAGAAGCTTTCTCAGTGCAAATGCATTTCAACACGTAATTTTTGCATGAAAAATTGTATGCTGACTGCCAGCAGGTAAATGTACTAAGTTGAGCTTTTTTTAATCACTACATTTTTTTTAATGAATCAATGAAATAATGCATCGAAGAGTAATGCATGAATTCCTAATGAATCTCTGTGTTAAACTTCATTGGAACTAGGAATGTATAGTAGTAGTAGTTCATTAATTAAGTAATAAACGCATTCCTGTTGGGATAAGCGCACAAGGAATCTTTTATATCAATAAAGAAAGAGGTAGATAGGAACGTTTACGAGACAGCTGTATACTGCGCCAAGTTTTGGCGCACTGCAGTTTCGTCAAGATTTTATTAGACTAATTTGGCTTACATTACTACTACAAGACACTCAGAATATATGTATGCATATCTATTACTAAGTCTATTACTGTAAAAAGAATCTCTATCCCAGTGAGGTCGCATTATTTTAATATTTTCGCTATTAGCAGTTTAAATTAAACTGCTAATTTAAATGACAAATAATTAAAAACAACAAGAGGAAAGTTCTCAAAGATAAACAGCCAGTTAATTCCATCGCACCTATAGTTGCTTTGACTACCAAAACACCATGGCTATAGCCATGAAAAATCTCGTTAATATTATCAACACTAAATTAATGTACAGTTTTATTGAAATTAGGAATTGGCTATGTGTTGCGGCCACTGCTATCAATGTCATCCGATGACATTGAGACGCCTTGCCTTTCTGAATGTAAGTAAATCAGATTTTACCGGAAGACAGCGTAAAAGTATATATTAATTATGCTATAGTACGTCAGAGGTGCGCGACCGTTTTCAAATGTAAATTTATAACTGTATATGTATATATATATATATATCGTTATACAAAAAGACTTGTTCGAAAGTTTTCCTGAAGGTGAACTTTACAAATGAATTCTTTCAGCAAAAAATCAGCTAATTCAGAAATTCATGCATAAACATTGTATACAATTTTCACATGAAATTGACCAGAGAAAAGCGTATACTTATAGGTAATGAAATGACTACTAAAAGTCAGTACTATCCCATAGATTTTCTCTCAATGCCGATCAAATATTTATCATTCTTCAATATTTGTTTTTAATAAAAGAAATTGAAAATTACAAAAGATGAGCGTGAGACTTATTTAAATAAATACCAGATCTTGGTGGAAACAGATCGTAAATATTCTGGAATAGGTTTTGCCTGATTAATTAGTCTCCGTTATTTTAGTTTTGAAACTAAGATAATCCAGTTCTGCCTCGTAATTCTAATGCACCTCACAAGTGGCAACAATGAACAGGAAGGAAGGAAGAAAAGCTTTTGCGAACAAAAAACTGAAAACAGCAAATTTTAAATGGAGGTGAATAACACCCACGGTTTTATCTGTAGCAACTTCTGTAATTCACTTCACATAAAATTCGAATATTTAAAATAACTATTAGTGTAAAAAGGAACGCACGGGTTGCTCAGCGGACAACCTTATGATGCACACAGCACAGCTTAGGCGGGGGGAAATTTTAGGGAAAACCTCATCCATGCACAGAGCGGACGAGCGAGTAATTGAGAAGATACTGTAAGAAGGTTGCAGATCTACCGACTATAACGAGACTTCCAAATGTACACTATTAGCAGAAAAGAAACTATTACTAGGAAACAGGAACTACTTTTGTAGACATACTTCTGGCAGGCAAGGTGATTGAAAGTAACGATGAGGGAGGTATTCAATGATATTAGGAGTAACTAGTTACCATTAAATCAAATCAAACACCTCTACAGACGCATCTTCACACGGAGAAAAATAAACTGGGCTTCTATTTCCTTCAAAGTCCTAAAAATCCATAAGAAGAGGATTGAGAAACTAACATCAATATCTACAAAAAGTCTTATAGAAAGCTTTACTTCTGGGTATATATCCAAACTATCCAGAAATGTGAGGGTAGTGTTTATACCAAAAGATGAAAGAGGTCTGCACCATTTATTAGCTAAATAAGAAAGAGTTTCTTTCACAAAAAGAAAAATTCTCAATTTGAAAATTCCTTACCTAAAGGAAATAACCATAGGAATCTCAGCCTAGGCCGAAGCTTTAGCAATTTTTTGGAGATGTAAAGGGCATTTTGGGACACTTAAGCCAAAAATATTATTATAGTCATAATTGACTATAATAGAATTCATTGCCATCTATGCTTCAGCTTGAAAAACTTCAAAAACTTGCCTGTTTGGGAGTAACGAACACCTTGCCTAGGTGTCCTGCTGCGTTCTAAAGAGGATTAATGGACCTCATAACATGTTACAGTTAAATCTTTCCTTGATGATATTACCTGTAAAAAGAAACATATAGGCTATTATAAATACCCGATTAAAGGAAAGATCAATTTAACCTAGGACATGGGCAAGAAATTTTTAAAAACTTTACGGACTTACTGCATCGATAATCACTCCCGATATGTGTATGCCCTTTCCAGTTCATTTTTTTTAGATCCTTTCTATTATAAATTGCTGCTACTTCCTATTGTGTATGAAAGGGTTATATTTTACGTTGTAGTTAAAACAAAGAGCGTTAGTGAAAGGTGGTGATTTTCTCAATCAAAGCTTTGAGTTCGTGGACTCTAACTAACCACGTGACGCCTTGAACTTCAGGTGCAACTCATTACCAAATCCGCCGTTCTCCGATTCTACCCGACGTGTTATATGCGCGTTAAGGAGTGCATATCAAACAAAGCAGAAGGCTCTAAGTATCATCAGATTATTAGATCGAACAATACATATAATAATTTTTAAAGACTTTGAAATATATTGGTGTAACGGTGTGCTAACAAACTTGACTTACCAATTTCAAGGTGATTCTAAATGACTGACAGACCTAGTACAATGAACAATGATGACATAACCTTCGAAAGGGAATCCCCGAAGATGAAAGGAAAAGCAAACGTAGAGAATTATGGTCCAGGACAATAGACCCTGAAAGCCCTCAGTATTATTCCGACCATCTTCTAAACAGAGACCGCTTGCAAAGAACGTAAACGCTCTCGTAAGCACGTCCCAAACGCTTTTTTCCATTTTTAGTTTCCGCATCATTCATTAAATGATTAGTGGTATGTAATAGTAATAGTTTTATTGAAATTGAAGATATTACAATTTCTGCGTTTTGCTACTAAATTGACAAATTTACCTGAAGGTATTATAATGAGGCTTCTAGTAATATCGTTATGTCTTCACTTGCAAATTATTGGTAAGTCAAAACAAAGTAAACCACGTATAAAGTTTAGATCTATTAATTCTATCATTATCATAATAAGAAGGTCATCGACGGGGCAAAGAATAAAATCAAAGCGTACTTTCATTGTAAACATTTCGGTGGTCGTTTCATTCAAATCTACAAATCGGAAGCCAGCACCATTTTTTGTGTCATGTATATTCAATTCATTTTCATATGCACCCTGTAACTTCCTACTAAATGTAGCTTAAAAAGTTTGGAATGTATTCAAAAGTTTTCTTCAAAAGCTTTCAAATACGCATGCCATTTTATTGGGTGCTTTTTGCTTGGACTCAATGAAAATCTTCCATCCATAAACTTTAATAATTTCTAAAAGCTTTACAATTTCCAGTAGTTCGCAACTTTTTCACAAGCTTATGAAGATCCTCGTCATTATCGCATCTTTTCGCCGTCGGAGTAAGGTCCAGAGAATGTTGTAGGTGACGTAAAAGACTTCAACAAATCTCCTTTACTATAGCTTTTGTGAGGTCTTGCATTATCATGGTGAAGGATGACTCCGAAATGATTGACTAATTAGATTATTCCGCGAGAGTTCCGCCAAACAAACAATAAAATTTTCGGTGATTATAAACTGATCAGAATAATTTCCAACATTTGTAAAAAGGGGGTAATCCTTGAAAAGTTGGCATACAAGAGAGAGGGGCCACTCAAATGCGACTGTTAACCCTAAAGGACACTTTACTAACAGTTCCGAAGAGTCAATATTAAAATTCAAATTCTGGTGTTCGAAGACTACGTTCCTTTTCCAATGAAATAAAATAGACAAGTCTGATCCATTTGTTATAAAGTAGAAAGATCAAAGTGCCATTCTAAGGCAGATCTTTGAACGTAAATCTAATAAAAGTTACACTTAGCGCACTCTATGGAGTCAATGTGGACATCGTAGAAAGGATTCCAGATATTCAGGGAAGCGCTTGGAAAACAATCCCAAAGAAACCAAATAGCTCCAACAATACCGAAGGATCTGCGCTTGTAGCTATCGGAAGCGTAAGTGTCGTCCTATCTTTTGGAGAGGTAGCGCTACGTCCCTTTTTCTCGAATGAATAAAAAATAATGAAAAATAATTTCTACATCTCAGCATACTCGACCAGTGGTCTGACAAATGGGTTACGTAATGTTTAGGTAATTTAAGGGGTATAGAACTCCTTGAACCAACGTTTAATTAATTCAACCATGGAGTCACCTTTGGAAACATCGCAATTGACATGAAAAATAAATTCAAATTTCGGATCAAATATTATGCCTAGATAAGAGACGATCTTTTGTATGCAGTTTGTAAATGAAAAAATTTTTAAATCATTATAAAAATGTTTTAATCAAAAATATAATTAGTGAGAAATAGTTAAAAGTGCCAAAGACAAACAAGTTTCACTTCAACCGTGAGCTTAGGTGGGTGAGCCACACCGCACACATCATTTTTAACCCCCGACGCAATAAGTTGTTGTTATAAGTTTGACGTGTCTGTGGGTGTGTCTGTCTGTCTGTCTGTGGCATCATAGCTCCCGAACGGATGAAGCGATTTCAATTTAGTTTTTTTTGTATTAAAGGTGACTTACGTGCGAGTGTTCTTAGACATGTTTGATGAAAATCGGTTGAGCCGTTTAAAAGTTGTGGGGGGTGAAAGTGGGGAAGAATAACCGAATGTCTGCAAATATACTCGAGTGGGGTCTCAAATGAAAGCGCACTGAAAGAGAATATTGATGACTTAATCGAGA
Organism: Dasypogon diadema; assembly: GCA_006980735.1. Lineage (NCBI taxonomy): Eukaryota > Metazoa > Arthropoda > Insecta > Diptera > Asilidae > Dasypogon > Dasypogon diadema. Next base: position 557 of record QYTT01085344.1, on the reverse strand, counting down.
GTATTCTTAGCTTCATATTTATAAAAAAAATATTTTATTAAAGAGTTGAAGACTAATATAAACATTAAGTAACAATTATTACTTATAGAAACAAAAACTAGTAATTAATAAGTAAAATAAAAGCGAACAAGCTTGACCTTAAATGTAATCTTTACCTTGAACCTATGTATTTACAACTTAACAAAATCTACATTATAATAAGAATGTACCTATAAAAAGTATAAAATAAAAAATTAAATTAAAAATTTAAAAAACCCCCGACACAAAAACCTAAGTTCCCTTTAAAAAGTAAAAAATAATAAAAAAAAATCAATCATAAAGTACCTAAGTATGTATTAATAATTCTAAAAAAATACGTCGCGTTGGGGGACCGCTCCAAACCTAACAATATTCCTATTTTCCGAGTTGTAATTATGTACTTTAACATCAATTTACTTTAACTTTAAAACAAAAAAATAATAATAAGTCTTGGGTAAAAGACTAAATAGGTAGGCATGTGATACTTATGAAAAAAAATCGTAGATGATAAATAATTTGGAGCGGTCCTCCAACGCGAC